>PVKN010001428.1:0-52204 GCA_004027915.1 Capromys pilorides
ACATGAGTCATGATCCAATAGGATTATGTGTTATAATTGGTTCCTCCCTGGAGCATGATCTGGGCCTGCCTAGGATATGATTGGCTCCTCCCTAGAGCGGGATCAAGGGCCCATCCTGGGGTGTGATTGGTTCTACCCTAGGGCACAACGGGCCCACGTCAGAGTGACTGAGCACAAAGAGACTTTTTAAAGAGCTGTTACTCTCTGCTCTGGTGAGTTGGTTGTTCTGCCGCCATGAACTGGATGCCCTCTGCCCTGTTCCACTCAGCCTTGGGCCAGCCGAATATGGACTGAAACCTCCAGCAACTGTGAGCTAAATAAATCTTTCTTTCCTTCATTTTGAGTGTCGGGTATTTGTCCCAGCAACGAGTAAAAAGTAACTAAGACAGTCCTCCTTTACAATTGTATTCTTTCTGCCTCAGCTGCTTTGTAGAAATCTACCAACGGGAATAAGGAAATTGCTGGGCCTGTTCTCAAGTTGAGCAGACACAGCAGAAAGGTGGCTGAAACTGCCGTCTTCATTATTCTGAAGTTACAGTGTCAGTCACTGCTATTATTCTACTGCATTCCTCCATATACAGCAAAGGGCCAGAAGCCTGTAAACTATATTTCTCAAATTCCTTTAGTAACTACCTGACTTTCCACCAGGTTATGCCAATGAGTGTCACTGGAACGAGTTTGGAAAGCAGAAGGGAGAAGACTTCTTTCTTTCTCCGGCCAGGGAGCTCTAGCAGCAGCTGCTATAGCAGCAAAAAGCAACAGGATCAGTGCAAGATTCTACTGCTCTTCCAGAGTGATAGGGGAAGGCACTGTAGAAGATGAACTCCAGCCCAGGTCATGGCAGCAGCAGGAACGGGTGACCACAGATTTCCAACCTATAGCACCATCAGGAATGGGGCTATGTTGGTGGCAACAAGAGTGCCAACTCATTCAAGAACTTAATGTCGGGCTGCTGGATAGCACTATCTTCCCTTTTGTCCCTCTAACATGGGTAATAGTGACCTCCTATAGTTAGAAATCTGTGGATAAATTCACCAGCTATATTTTGCTCTCTATCCCTTCAGTTGGTATCTCATCTCTCGTGCTATATCCTTTTTCTAAAATACTAGAATAGTTTCTGATTTCCCTAGAATATGAGAGGAAGTGTGGAATGTTACTGCCAGAGCAAAGCTTTTAGAAGCAGGTGTATAGCTAGCTGCGGTGGTGCATGCCTGTAGTTCCATCGCTTGGGAGACTGAAGCAGGAGGATCACCGTGAGCCTGAGGCTAGCCTGGGCTACATAAGTGAGTTCAAGGCCAGCCTGCACTACTTAATGAGAACTTGCCTCAAAACAAAACAAAACAAACAACTACAACAGGTCTCCACTAGCTCTTTCACTGTTTAAGAGACCTCAAGGGGTGGTAGGACCATAAGGAAAAAGGAGCCTAAGTCCCCAAATCCCCCCAAGAGGGGATCTACATATCAACCCAACAATGACTCTAAACTATACATAAACAGGAAATAAACTTCTACTGCATTTGAATCATTGTGTTTGGCTGTCTATTACAGCTGCTTAGGCTCTGCCCCAGTGAATACAGTACCTTAACAACCATGATTACCTATTTTACTAAAATATTATTCATTTGGTACAAGGTTTCAGTACACAGCCATGGATTTAACCCTGGTCCCTGTGCTTGCCTCAGCAGGCACTTAGTCTGCTGAGCTATCTTGCTGGTTTACTCATGCCAAGCATTCTACTGAATACGTTATTCTCAATGAATTCTGGCCCAACAAGTAGTTTCTAGTAGTCTTTCCATTCACAGATTAGAAACTAAAATTCAGGAATGTCCATTAACTTGTCCAAGTTCGTCTGACTTCAAAGCCCATGCACTTAAAGATTATAGTTTCTGCTTTTCTTCATTCTCTGGCTTCTTTTTTGGTTTGGCCAGTGGAAGTCAAGGTTTTTTTTTTTTTTTCCTCTACCAGGCTGCCTTTTGGTAGTGTTACTTTACCAATGGCCACTGCTGCCACTGGAAAGCTATTTCATAAAGCAACTGCTCAGCTCCCTTCTACAAGCCCTGAGGCCTACTTAGGTCTAATGGCTTTCTATTTTCCTGGCTCCACAGCCGCTGACAATACTCTGTTGCTATCTTTCAACCCTGCCATACCTGTGTCAATGGTTCCTTCATCCACCTATCTTCACTTATCCCTTTGAGTGTCGTCTGTTCACAGACATCACTCTAATAGGATATGTTCATGTTTATATCAATCACATTGGGTAAGCCCTAGAACCCTGCCATACTTAGAGTTGTATCTACTCCTAGCCTTATTTGTTTTCTTTCCAAGGAGCCATTACATCTCTTTTTGCCTAACCCATTGTGAGCTACATTTTTTGCCACAAGCAGCCAAGAGTGGTAACTGGTACAGATACGTGTCAAATCATGTATGTTTTTGCAAGGAAACAGAAGTTACCTCTAGATGACTTAAGGAATATGAAAAGAAAGCAATTGATAGAGAGTTGAGGACTAGAATGTCACCCAAGAATTTCAAATGATCCAGGAGTGGAAGCCCATGCCTGTAACCCCAGTGCTCAGGGGGCTAAGACAGGAAGGTCACAAGTTGGAGGCCAGCATGGGCTATGCAGTGAGCTCAAGGAAAGGCTGGGATACACAGAGAGGCCTTGCTTCAAGACACAACAGAATACAAAAAGGTCCCACGAGCTCAGAGGTGGGGTGCTGGAGAAGTGATTGGATCAAGGGATTGGACCAAGCAAATGTGCTGACAAGACTGGAAGAGGTGTGCTACTGGGCATAGCTGTGGACAGTGTGTCTCCTGGCTGGCTCCTCCCTCTCTCCCTGCTGCTTCCTGTCTGCCATGAGGTGAGCAGCTTTCATCCCCTAGGCCTTTCTGCTGTGATGTTGCTCCTCTGGAGCTGAACAACCACAGACAAAAACTTCATTTTCTTTTTTATTTTCTTGTGGGACCGGGGTTCAAACTCACGACCTTGCACTTGCCAGGCAGGCACTTGTGCTACAGAGCTATCTCTCCAGTCCCAACAAAAAACTTCAAAAACCTTGAGCTTAAGTAAATCTCTCCTCCTTTAAGCTGCAGGTGTCAGGTATTTCGTTTATATTATTATTATTATTATTATTATTATTATTATTATTATTATTGCTGGCTCAGCCTTCCTTGAAGGTGGAGCTGGTGCAACATGTGGTACTGGGGATTGAACCATGGTCCCTGAGGTTGCCTAAGCTTTCCTAAGCAGAGGCTTTGGACCACTGAACCATCTTGCTGGCCCCAAGGATGTCAGGTATTTTGTTCCATCAATGGCAACATGACTAATACTAAAGGTGATAGCTTTCAAATCCAAAAGGAAAGCAGGAAACGCACGACTGGAAAGGACATGTACCAGAGTGGCCGCTGGGAATTCAGATAGCCAGAATGAGTAAACAGTGCCATCAGGCACTGCTGTGGAATAAACCAGTGCTAGCTATCTACCACCCTTGAGTCACTTTGCCCAAGATTCAGATTAGTGGGATGGAAGCAGAGATACTTTTTTAGTTTTAGTTGAATCATATGTCCAACCTCCGTCTAAGGAAAGGCAAGATGCCTGGATTGGATTGACAGTTTCCCACCACCACTGTATACAACACAAGCTATTTAGTTTCATAAAGAAAAATCCTTTCTTAGCACATGGCACCTTTTAATTTACCTAAATCTTATGAAATAAATACCATTAGTATTATTATTCCTGTTGTACAGAGGCTACTGAGACACAGAGAAGTAAAGTAACTTGCCTGTAGTCACACATCTAAAGTGACAGAGCTGAGATACAAACATAGGCAGCCCAGCTTGAGTTTGTGCACCAAATCCACCTATATGACTTCTCCAGTGAAAGGGAAAACAGAGGCGAGGCAGGCAAAAAACAAGGTTCCTTGTAGTTATCACTCACGGAATTAGGAAGAACACCTTGTAATATTGTTTTCACCACCAAGTATTTACAAGCCAAGAAAGAAAAAGACTTTATGAACAAAACCTCGATCACACAGGAAAATTACAAAGAATCAACAACTGGAATCTCATCTTATTAAAAGGCACAGCACAAGAAATGACCAACAGAGTAAAGAGACTGTTTCCACAAAGTAGGAAAAAAATTTCCAGCTGTTCCTCAAAGGACTAATATCTAGAATATATAAAGAACTGAAGGGGCTGACTAGATAGCTCAGCGGTCTAAAGTGCCTGCTTAGGCAACCACAAGGACTGCGGTTCGGATTCTCCAGCACCACATGCTGTGCCAGCTCCACCCCAGGTCAGGCTGAGCCAGCCATCATATAAACAAATAAATAAAGTGTTTAAAAAAAAAAAAAAAAAAGAACTGAAAAACAAAATTGGTCCATCTAAATCTAAAGACCCAATGCAAAAATGGATATCTTAAATGAATAGACACTTCTCAAATGAAGGAGAACAAATGGAAAATAAATATATGGAAAAATGTTCAGCATCACTTGTCATTTGAGGCTGCAAATTAAAATAATGCTGAGATTCTATCTCACCCCAAGAAGCATGTCTGTTGTCAAGAAATCAACCAATAACAAATGTTAGCAGGGTTGTGGGGAAAAAAAAGCCCTTCTCCCCTGTTGGTGAAAGTATAGACTGGTGCAACCACTGTGAAAATCAGTGGGCAGAATCCTCAAAAAACTAAAACTAGAGGATCCATTTGCTCCAGCTATTGCTCTTCTTCATCTTTTCCTGAAAGAATTAAAAGCATCATACCACAGTGATACACGCTCACCCATGTTTATAGCAGCACAGTCTATAATAGTTTAATCTTGGCAAGAACTCAAAAGGCCATTGATGGATAAATAGACTACTCTGCCACAAAGAAGAGTAAATATGAGGCATTTCTAGCTAAATGTATGCGTGCTGAGACCATATTCTTCAGTGAAATAAAACAGAGACCCATGTTTAAATTCTCTGCTTTTCTGGTGTGAGAAACCAAAAGTGTAAGTGAAGAGAAAAATATATAATAGATATTCAGAAAGAAGAAAATGTTTAAGTGAGAAGGGGATCAAAGGATGGAAGAGGAGGAAAAGAAAGAAAGGACAAGGAAAGAAAATAATAAAATGAAAAAGAAGGATAAAATGGATGAGATTGCGCACATTCAGGGTGGTATGGCCGTAGACAAGAAGGATAAAATGTAAAGAAAGCTTTTTTTAAATGAGGGGTTGAAGGGGGGGTTGGGGAAAAAAGAACAATCAAGATATATTATGTACAGGTACAAATTCCCTATGATGAAATATATCTATATAGATATATAGATATAGATATTTGTTCAAAAATATGTTAAAAGAAAAAGACACACACATAACTGGAAATATAAAGAGGAAGAGTGACTGATTTCTATTTTGGAAATTTAAAAGTCTTGCTTATCCCATATGCAAAAAGGAAATAATTAGACTCTAGTGTTTTAAAAAAAATTCTTCTCAGCTTTTAGGGGCTTGCAGGTTAGCTCAGTGGTTTAAACACCTGTGCAGGCAATGCCAGTTAGGCACAGGGGACAGCGGTTTGATATCCAGACTCACCCTTAAGGCAGCCTGAATCCTTCTCAGTGTTCTCACTTCCAGCCACAAAGGAGACAGTGAACTATTTAGGACCCAGGGGAATTCCAGCTGTCACCAGGCTTCACTAGTCATGGCAGAGAAAACCCAGGGAATCAGAGAGGTGTTATCCATCATAAAGATACTGTCTTGACCAGGGAAGAGAAAAACACTAGCACTCGGTGAAATAAAATGGAGTAGTCACTACGTTGTTCTCAGTGGAACCTTGCTGGCCTCTGCTCCCTCAGTGGCACCTTTTCATGTCCTTTGCACAGCCTCCTTGTCCTCCCACACACTTTGCTTCCCGTGGACTTTTTCATTCTGTGTACAACAGGTGTTTGCCATGGTTTGAGAACAGCAAGACCATGAGAAAGCCTCAGAGGGCTGTTCAAATAGCTCAGCAGATTGAAGAGCCTGCAAGCAGGCGCAGGGGCCAGGGGTTCAATCCCTGGGCCTGCTGTGCTGGCCCTGCCCCTGATCTAGTAGTGAGACCCTGAGTACCCTATAGACCCTTCTCTAAAAAAAAGAAAAGAAAGAAAGCCTCAGAACACAAGCATGGGCCTTCAGCTGCATGACAAAGGGAACTCCAGCCCAGCTGTGTATGCTACCCACCCCCATGTACATGTGATAACCACTAGTGAAATGTGAGGGCTCCTGTGTCAGACCTAAACTGGAACCCCAGCTCTTGACTAATGGGCAGAGTTACAATGGACAAATTGTCTAACCCTTCAAGCTCCATCTTCTACCATGCAGTAATGATATCAGTACTGAAATTTTCTTCCTGAAGTGGTTGTGAAAACATCAAAATTCTTCCAATTAACCAGTGAATAAATTATCATAGCCTTTAGTCACCCACCGAAATAACCTCTTCTCTCTCTAACCCTCTTGGTCTCATAATTAAGACCATAATTAAGATATTAACTCTCCACAGAAAGCCAGGTATCCTATGACCTTAATCTAGCACTAAAGCCATTCTGAGTGGTAATACCAAGATCCTAGGTAGATCACTAAGTATTTTTAATAACACTCCAACGATGGTCATCCTTGGGATTAAGTGAAATGATGCAGTAAAAATGTTATGGAGCACTTGGAACACGGAAGGAACTCTGTCAAGGTCAGCTATTATTGTTGTAAACATCAAACCTAAGGGAACCAGGACTTCAGAGTCAAGCATCATAAGCAAACACAAATGGGTAACAATTGGCAGCTTGAGACCAGGTGCACAGTACCAGGATGATCCACAGAGAGGTTGTGTGGGTTGCCCTGCCCAGAGAATGATGAAAACAGCCCTGTCCTGGCCCCCCTCCAGGTCAGGAGTGCGTATCACTGTTGTCACTACTGCCAGCTCTACTGTGCTGTGGGAATCCTATGTCTTTTCATCTGAAACCAAGAAGCTGCTTCAGGAGGTTGGACTTTGCCTTTCTAACACCTTGGGAAATTAGAAATGAGTATTCCAGCCCAAGGTTGTTTTACTTAAGAGCCTGAAGGATGGAGCCAAGGAGATGTCTCAGTAGCTTCAGCACCTATCTGCCAAGCAGAAAGTCTCAAGTTCTCCATACCACAAAAAAAAAAAAAAAAAGAAAAAGAAAGAAAGCCTGAAGGATCTTAAGGAGAACCAATTTTGTTTACTGCCAAGGAGTGGGCCCTGAGCCAGACTGCTTGGGTTCAAATCTCAGTTCTGTAGATCCACTTGCTATGTGAACTTGGCCCAGTCAATTGTGTGCCTCAATTTCCTTATCTGATAAGTGGGAATAATAATAACACCTGCCTCAGAGTTCTTCCAGGAAATCAGTTTGGTAACACATATATATTTCCCATTGGATTTTTCTTTTCGGTACCAGGCATTGAATTGGTAATACATATATATTTGGTCCCCTTTACCCACAGAGGGATCAAATGCTCAGTGGATGCAGAAACTGCAGATAATACTGAACTCTATCACTGAATGCCTGTTTCATTTTTTCTAAGCCATGACTTCTACAGTTTGAGGCGTGAAAATGAAACTGGAACACATTTCTTTTTTCTTCTTCACAATTTCATAGAACATTCATTCTTATTGTAGATCTTAACAATTGGTGCACATTTTCCCTTCCTTTTAAATCAAGAACTTTCACCTTTTTGCTGTAAAGGAAGCCTCTATGGCTTCTCTTCAGCATACAAACTGCCAGCATCACTACTCTGATTGTAGCTATTAGTGAGTAAAGTAAGGGTTACTTGAACAGAAGTACTACTATAGTCCCTCTTAGTGACTAATGGGCAGGTAGTGTATACAGCACGGATACACTGGACAAAGGATTATTCATGTCCAGTAGGATGAAGGGATGGAGAGGAGTGGCATGAGATTTCATCATGCTACTGAAAACAGCACACAATTTTAAACTTAGGAATTTTTTCTCCCTGAAATTTTTCCATTTAATATCTTTGGGCCATGGTTTACTTCAGGTAACTGAAATTACATAGAATGAAATTACAAATAAAAGGACTACTGTGAAGTTCTAGAATACAGCACGTGGCACAGAATAAACCCTCAATAATGTTGGCTATTGTTGGGGCTCAGGAGTACAAGTGGAGCTGTCAGATTCATGCCCACATAATTTTATCTTATCACATGCTTTTTTCGTCCTCCTACCTGAAATTCTTCCCCTGCTACATGGGGTCTCCCGGAACAGTTCTGACATTTTAGTCTGGGAGGCCCAGAGTTAGAAAGGTCATGGTCATGGTCATGTACGGAATCCCTGACAAATGTGGGACTACACATTAGGACCACTTCTAGCAACCCATGCTGTCTCCCTGACCTGTTTGCTTGAAGTCTGGTTAATTTAAGCAGCATAAGTCATGTCCATTTGTAGGCTCTATGAGTCCAGAGCAGAGAAAGTGCCTGGGAGTAAAAGAGTTAGGGCTGTTAAACCACTGACCTACCTGGAAAGAAAGGTACATGAAGCCTTCGATCTCTGTCAGGGTCCCAGAGAAGAACCATATCCTGCAGCCAGGACAAAGGGCCCGCAATACCAGTTCAAGGAAGAATGAATTAGTTCCTAAAGAAGAAGGCCCACTGGTGCCTGCCTGTCTGGGAGTTTCTGGGTCCAGCCCCTGAAGCCTTATCTCAAAGACCTTTGTGTTCCCATCCGCATCCTCTTTGGCCCATTGGGCACCCATCTCTACATTTTGCTTCTCGGACAGAAGCCCAGCTTCCTCATGTGCTCTAGTACATCCGCGATCCCATCCGACCAATCCGTGACCGTCCTGCCCCTACTTTTGATAGATCTCAGCAAGCCCCTCCCTCGCACGTGGCGGGGCCAAGGGATAGCTGCTCCCCCTTCGTCCCCAATCTGGCATAAAAAGATTGCTTTCCTTTCCCACGCCTTAGGTCGGAAGCTCTCATAAGTCTGTGAGATCTGGGCAGCCAGGCTGGACTTCGGGGAGACCCCCGAATGCGAGGAGGCAGTGTTCCCGGGGCCCTGAAACCTTCCAGACCCGCTCAGTGTAAACCGCCAGGGGTTTGTGTCAACATCCGAGGCCGGAGACTGGCGGCGACGGGAGACCGGCTCCATCTATGTACTAGGAACAAGAAAGGGTGGGGAATGGAGGGGTCCTGGGGTCGGTGGAGGGCTCCTTCTGGGGCAGAACCCTAGAGGTCTCCCGGTCCTCGGGAAACAAGGATGGGGCCTGTCTGGGAAAGGATCTGAATCTGGAGGGGGTGGCTGGAGGGAGGGACTGGGTGGAGGTGGGCTCCTCGCGGCTTCAGTGCGCTCTGCGCACGCACCATCAACTCAGCTCCGCGGCAGAGGAGAGCGTAGGGGTGGGGGGAGGTTGTGTGTGCACGCGAAGGCCTGAGCTGCTAACTACCCCATCCCTCCTCCCCCACCCTGGCCCTTAGCAGCTCCTCTTTGTCTCTCTCCAATATCGGATAGGGATATTGGGGGAGGGTCTCATCTTGTGAATCACCCCCTTTCCACCCCTACCATCGCTGGTGTTCTGGAAGAGAAAGCTTAGACTCGGTTGCGATTCACCCGTTTCCATAGTAACGGTGAGATTGTTTTTGTGAATCCACTTCAATCATCCGTACTTCTCACTGTAGACTGCGCACCGGAGTCTGAGCCTCAAGGATGGGGTACAGGTTGGGGTAAAGCCTCCCCCCAAGCACTGGGGACTCAAGAAAGGTCAGCACGCGCGGGCGAGGAAGCTCCTTTAGCTAGTCTTCACTGCCCACCCCAGCCCCACCTGGAACCCCGCCTGCCACTCGGCCCCAGTGGAGCCAATCGGCGCCCATATTGGCCAGGATGGGGCGGGGCTTATGCAAATTTTGTCTCCTCCAAGAGGCGCTTAGTGATACAAGAGCTGGGAAGCAGCTCCGGCGCGGACCGTGGGTTGCCCAGCCGCTCGTCTGCTCCCCGGTTTCTTCCTTGCCCCACAGAGGCTCGGAGCCATCCAGCGACCAGCGAGCGGCCTCAGGTAATGCGGGTGGGGCTGGGTTTCTGGGGTAACCCCTCGGGCGGAGGCTCCAAGTCTCTACCCCTCCACTTTCCCTTCCCATTCTCTTCTGCTCCTTGATACATCGCTGACCCTGGGTCCGCCACAGGCGCAACATCTAGCGATCCCACCTCAGGGCAGGGGACCTCGACCTCAGGCCGTCCCTGTGTCCAGCAGAGGAAGCAGAGCCCCAACTCATGGGGTAATAACCATTGCTCAGCCCTCAGACCATCACCCCCATTCCGCACTTGGGACTGGGGTGTAGCTGGTGCTCGAGGAGGCACAAGTCACCCTCCCTCGTGTTGCCTTTGGAGATGAGCAGCCTGCCCACCTAGCTCTGTGACAGCCTCCCACGTCCATCCACAGCAGCAATTCACTGCCCTTCACACCGCCCAAAGACTGCCCCACCTGCAGGGATCCCACCCCCACTCACACCGTCCCCACTTCTAGAGACACCCTCCTCCCCCCAGATCCTGCTGGCAGACATTTGCAGCAGCAGCACCTCCAGTGGTCCCCGGTATTAGGTAGAGGTCCCATTTTGAGCCTCTTTTATCCTGGTTGGAGGTTGAAGCAGGCACACCCCTACTCCCTGAAGACACCCATTCTCCATCAGTAGGTGCCCAGGCTCCATCCTCCACACCTTCTCTTGCTCACTCCCCTCATAGCCAGACCACCAAGCCTTCTCATTCCATCTTCCAGATCTTTCTTTTGTTTTGTTTTGTCCCAGATCTTTCTAATCCAACTCTCCACGCTGATAGTCGCTCCCTGTCACACTCATCTCCTCGCTGTCCCACAGAGACAATGCTAAGCTCCATGTGGACCATGTTGCTCCTTTCCTTAAGGTGGTCTGAAGCTGGAAAGCAGAAGAGCTGGGTGCAAATCTTGCCTTTGCCTCAGTGGTCAAATCACTTTTCTCTCTCTGATGTTTCACAATGCAGGGAAGGGGACAGGAAAGAGGGTGAACTGGTTGAAGTGATCTTGAACAGCCTTCCAACACTGACATGCTCTGGTTTGATGACTGATTTGTGAAATCAGGGCCCTGAACCACAAGAACATTTCACAGTAGAGGCCTAGGGACTTTCATCCTCATGGAGGGGTTATTGATTCTTACCAGGCCTGGGTGCAGGCCATCCCCTCCCACAGACCTTTGCCTTTCCTCTTAGGACTGTCTGCTGGACCACCAGCTCACCCCTGGCATAGACAGCTCCAAATTGGAGGTAGCCAACAGGGATCACCCTTTGTCACTTCTCCTTAAAAAGGAGAGGGAGAAGACCTGGTTACTACTGCTGTTGCTGCTGCTTGGAGAACAGCAAAGGGAGGAGAGGAAAGAGAAAATCTCCTGACCAGGGAGCTGTTGTCACCATGGCAACCGCCTCAGCACCAGCTCTTCTAAAGCTGGGCGAGGTTGTGGGATTATTGCCTCCTTCAGTCCCTCCGAATCTTACTGCCACTTCTCCATTTGACACTCACAACCTTGAGGGCTCCCAAAGACACTTCTGACCATGAAGGGGCAGTGATTTTGTGCTTGGGTGTGAGCCAGTGGCTTCTCAGCTGGAAGACAGCCTTTCAGAAGCCTCAGCTCCGACAGAACATGCCCCTGGTAAGGTTCAGGCCTTCAGTTTGCTGCAGATGGGCTCTAGTTGACCTTGGGTGAACCCTTCCTTTCCTTGGCTCAGAGTTCCATCATCTCCAAGAGGTGCACTAGAAAGACAGCACAGATGAACAAAACAGGGTGACATAGTTCCAAGGAGAATGTAACCTATGAAGCAACAGCCACTGGACATGGATGAACCTGAGTTACTTCTTTCACATCTCTGCAGTGCACTCTGCAGATGCAGAGAGCAGGGCTGGATCCTGTGGGTGATATCTGTGTGACAGCTAACTCAGGAACAATGAGCAAAACACTTCTCTCACTGCCCAAGCTGCTTAAAAGTGTTCTGGGTCACACTAGGAGAGGATAAACTCTTTACCATTGACCAGAAAGCCCCAGAGAACTTTCCCTGGCTTGGCCAGGGTTTGAGTGCTGAAGCCTCTTCTGCAAACCGAAAGCACCAGATGAGGGCCAAAGGGCTCCTTGTCTGTGGAGGTTCCACTTCCCCGCTTCCCATGGTCTACTCCTGCCCAGAGTGCTGAACCCATGCTGCTGCTTAGCCACTGCCCAGGCTTGAAAAGGCTGTTAAAAAAGCAGTTTTCAGCTAGACCTGAAGGCTGAATGCAGCTTGGATTGGCCCAGAAAAGAAGAGAGGATGGCTGGGGTGAGGAAATAGCTAAAGAGGTAGATAATACAGGTTCTGGCTGTAAGAAGCCTGACTCAAGAAGAGTAAGGGGGAGCAATGGAAGTTGAGGCTACCTGTCAGATACCTTGAGACCAGATTCTAGAAAATTCTGAAGTTTCAGCAGGTTCATGAGCATGCCTACCTCTTCTCTACATGGCAATCTCTGTGGGGTGTCGAGAGGCATTCTGGTGGCACTGGGAAGTAAGAAGGAAGGGATTTCCTGTGAGGCAGAGCCCCAGGTAGAGTTCAGCCCCATAGCTGTGCCCCTGGGCATAGACATAGTGAAGATTCCAAGAGTGTTTCAAAAGAAGAAACCATGGGACTTGATGCAAAGTTGAACCTGGGGGGAAAAGAGAAGGGAGATATAAAGCAGTTTACAAATACCCCCCCTCCAAAAAAAAAAAAAAAAAAAAACCCAGGGATGAGAAAAAAAGGGAACAGGCAGTGGAGAGACAGATTCCCACAGGTTGAGAGTGGGTCTGGCTGTAGATAAGATTACTCAAGCTCTAATGGCACCAGCACCAACATGTTTCTGGATATCAGAGATCATAGCTTGGAGGTCAAGCAAGATGATCCCCCTAAGGCCAAAAGGGAGGTTAGAGCTGATATTCCCAGAAGGCAAGTGAGGTTGGAGAAGGTCTGTGGTGAGCTAGAGTAGCCATAATATAGAGAGGGTGGTCCAGGCAAGTAGCAAGGATTCAGCATGGGTGATCATTGGGCCCCTTGCTTGACTAGCGGGATCACCCTGAACCAAGTTCTCTTGTCTTTCAGTTTCACTTGTCACTCAAATAAGGGGATGACCTCAAAGGGCACTGTCAGCTTTGACCTCTTGACTAAGAGTCATAGAGGAGCTGAGAAGGTCTCGGCCTTGCTGAGTATGGGACCAAACAGTGACAGGAATAAAGCCGGATTGTTGGGAGGAGGAGAAGCACATGGCAGGAGGAGAAAGGGGCAGAAACCAAGGGCCACACACAGACATGACAGCACACACGGAAACGTGTGCACACTGGCAGATTTTCAGTCTCTTCCACTGACATTCTCCCACACAGACCCGGTACCTCAGGCAGACACTCAAGCAACCACACGAGAGACACGGAGAGAAGCTCTGCCTTCCCCAGCACACACCTCTGCCTCTGGGTTCTCCTGCTTCCTTCCCAATACCCTGAGCCTGCAGAATCTTTAAACCTGTGTAGGGAGAAGCTGAGAACCCTGCTTCCTTTTGCCCATGGATGTACCAGGGATGCCTTTGACTCTGATCCCAGTGTAGATATATTGGACTTCTCAACCCCAGGCTCCTGGAGATGGCAGCCTCCCCACCTACCAGCTCTCCTGAACAAATGGGGTGCCTCACCCTATGGAGGTGGTAGGTGAGAAAGGATGTTGCCATTATGCTGCTCCTTGATCTTCCTCATGGCCCAGTGGAGAAACGTGAGGCGCAGAGATATTTTACCACTAATGAGGTTGCCCAGCAGAAGGGTGGGGGCATGAAACTGTCCATTCACTGATCTGGTGACTCAAAGCATGCCCAACAGTAAGGGTTACAGGCCATACTGGCATAGGTGGCTCTGGTTGTAGAATTCCTTTGACTAAAAAGCTTCCTTTTTCAGAGTATCTTGAGAACAGTTTACCCACAGTGGGAGCCTGGACCCTCTAAAGAAACTCTACACAGGTAAAAGGTATGCCCCAAACTGTGTCCTGGGAAACCCAGGCTTCGTGATCCCCAACATTTTCTCTGGTACAGGCTATTTAAGGGTATGAAGGCTGACTTGGCCCCACCCCCAAGCAACATCCACTCTATCCATTCAGCCCCAAATCTGAACATCTGTGTCAGCCTTCCTCCTACTCACACCCTAACATTCAGTTAGTCACTAAGCTCTGTCCTAGGATGTCTCTGTCCATCCATTTTTCTTGATAGCCCCTGTCCTAGCATCATCATCTGTCACCTAAACTATGTAACAGCTTCCTCCCTGCTCTGCCCACTTGCCCTCACACCAAGTCATCTTGCACACTGTAGCCAGAGGAAAAATTCCCTACATGCATTGCTCTCTCTGGTTCCCCAGCACCAAGATTAGGGCCTGGCACAATCCAAGTATCCTGCAAATATTGTGGAATGAAAGTTTGAAAGCCCTTGCCTAAAAAACCCCACATTCTGTTCTCTGTGGGTACTTGGCATGGATTGGAGACCTGCTGTAGTTAGCCACCCACCTCTTTGGCCCAATTATGAGTTCCTGTAGGTTGGTTTGTGTTGGCTTTGGGTCCATCCCTAGCTGAAGGCCTCGCACACAGTCAGCCTCAATAAATGCTTTGGAGATGAAGGAGTTAATCAAAAGCATATTGCACTCAGAGTTATCTGTGCTGTAGGCTAAGATCCTACTTGTGCACAGGAAAGAGGGAGGCAAAAGTCCTACTGGAGTGGCTGGAAAGATGTCAAGAGGCAGTGTCAGGGAAACACAGGAAACCTGTTTCTGGTTCAAGCAGGAGAGGAGTCACCCAGGATGTAGGGGATGGCAAGCAGAAAGCCCTGCACAGCAGGAAGGGAAGTTGAAGCTTTGTGCTATGGGGATGGAGAGCTATGGAAGGTGGAAGAGGAGAGATGAGGATGGAGGTCGTGGCCTGCTGCAGCACAGGTCACCAAGAGGGTCAGCTAAGATCTGGAAGGATGGAGATCCTTTGACCTGGGGAGCCTTCTCAGAGTACAAGGTGTTGGAGGAGGTGCTATTATGGCACAAAGTGTAGGGGTATACTGTGTGCAGGTGGACATGGACCAGGGCTCCCTATGAGAAGGGGTGAGTGAAGGCCAGAGCCCTGCTGTACTCTGGTGGGGCTTGTTGGGCTGTGTGGCTAGAGGAGGTGACCCTGGTCATAAAGAGGATCCTGGCTAAGAAGTCAGGGTCCCCATGGAATGGTGTGTTGTGGTGGCATGAAGGAGGGGCTTGGGGAATTTTGCTAAGATGAGGGCCTTAGCTGGGCAATCTGAAGGAGCTTCCTGTCTTCCAGGCCTTGCCATGGGGAAGACCAACAGTAAGCTGGCCCCCGAGGTGCTGGAGGACCTAGTGCAGAACACGGAGTTCAGCGAGCAAGAGCTGAAGCAGTGGTACAAAGGTTTCCTGAAGGATTGTCCCAGTGGCATCCTCAACTTGGAGGAGTTCCAGCAGCTCTACATCAAGGTGGGCACAGGTGCTCCCACAGGGCCAGAGGGGTGGGACGGGGGCCCAGGAAGAGGGGGCTGGGGAGGCGGCGAGGCGAGGCGAGGCGAGGCAAGGCTAGCCTGACGTGCGCTCTAAGCCTGCACTCGGCCTCAGTTCTTTCCCTACGGCGACGCCTCCAAGTTTGCGCAGCATGCTTTCCGCACCTTCGACAAGAACGGCGATGGCACCATTGACTTCCGGGAGTTCATCTGCGCCCTGTCAGTCACCTCCCGCGGCAGCTTCGAGCAGAAGCTCAACTGGGCCTTTGAGATGTACGACCTGGATGGCGACGGGCGCATCACGCGTCTTGAGATGCTGGAGATCATCGAGGTGTGCAGGGAAAGGGGGACCCAGGCCTTGGGAGCTCCTGCTAGGCCCCAGCTCCACCACCCAGGGCCCAGAAACCGCTGCAGGCCTTGGGCTGTTTTAGCTAAGGGATAGCCACTGTCAGAAACCCCATTTTACACATGAGGAAAAGATAGCAAATGTCGGCTTATGATTCCAGCCAAGGGAGCCTGACTCCAGGCCCTAAGGGTTTTTGTTGCTAGTGTTATTTTGTTGTGTCCTGGTTTTGAGATAAGATTTTGCTTTGTAGTCCAGGCCAGCCTTCAACTCATGACCCTCCTGCTTCAGACTTCCCAGTGCTGGGATTACAGGCCTATACCACCATGTTCAGTGCAGTTTACATTCTTAATTTATTCATTCTTTAGGCTAGTAAGTTTTGACTGTTTGCTACATTCCAGGTACTGTTCAAAGTTCCTGCTTTCGGCCAGGCATGGTGATGCATATTTGTAATCTCAGCATTCAGGAGGCTGAGGCAGGAAGATCCCTGTGAGTTTGAGGCCAGCCTGAGCTACACAGTGAGACTTTGTCTCAAAGAACAAATATGCAGGGTTGGGTTGGAAAGATAGCTCAGCGGCCTAAGAACCTGCCTTGAAGTGCAAGGACCTGAGTTCCATCCCTGGTACTGCATGCCATGCAGGGCCTGGCATCCTGGGCATGCTGTGCCAGCCCCAAAACCAGGCATGGTGGCACAGGCCGGTAATCCTGGCTCTGGGGAGACTGAGACAGTAGGATCACTACAAGTCTGAACTGTGTAGTGAGATCCTGTAACAAATAAATACATAAATAAATATAAAATTTTTAAAAAACATGCAAATAATAACATCTAAAAAAAAGGTCTTGCTTTCAGAAGGATTCCTTCTAGTGAAAAATTAAAAAAATTAAACCTAATGCCTCATTGGCCAGGACTATGAAGAGGATAAACAAAGTAAGGAAAGAAGGAGCTACAGGCCAGGTGTGGTGGCGCACGCCTGTAATCCCAGCACTCAGAAGGCTGAGGCACGAGGATCAGTGTGAGTTCAAGACCAGCCTGGGCTACAAAATGAGTTCAAAGTCAGCCTGAACTGCATAGCAAGACCCTGTCTCAAAAAGACACACACACACGCACACACACACACACACACATACGCACACAAGAGCTGCAGCTTGAGTCACTAATCTGATGCCTGTGCAAAGAGAGCACTAAATGCAAATGAGATCATGTTTGCAAGGTTCAAGGAGTGGCTAGCAGCCAGGTTAGTAGGAGACAAAGGAGTCAAGGCGAGAGTGACTGGAAAGTGGTCTGGAAGGGAGCAGGAACCCAATACTCAGCCTCTCAGATGTCGGGGGAGAAGCTTTGAGTGTGGAAAACAGGTGGGGGCTGCAGGCAGGGAGGGCCTGTGGAGTGGTAGAAAGTGGTGGGGATGGGCTGGTGGACACAGTGTGAGAAGGAGGGGAGGTAAAAATGACATCTGGGCTGGGGATTTAAACAACTGGCAGAATAAGAGAGCTGCTTGCTGAGACAGAACTCTGGAGGAGGCGCCGGCGGGAGTGACGAGCTGGATTTGAGACGTGATTACTTTGAGGTGTTTGTTAATATTCAGTGTTTTTTTAAAAAGTGTGTTTAGTACAAGGTCTCACTACACAGCTTGGACTGTGATCCTCCTGTTTTCAGCCTCCCCGGTGCCTGGGATTATAGGTGTGCTCCACCAGGCCTCATCTTGGTGGCTGGCTCAGCACACCTAGGGTTGGGGCCAGTGTAGCATGTGACGCCAGGGATTGAATCCCAGTCCCCATGCTCACCTAAGTGGGCGCTTAGTCTGCAAAGCTATCTTACCAGGCCTTAATATTTAGTCTTAAAGGCCATATATCACCTTCCAGGATTCTTCTCACCCACTCCCAGATCCCTTGGACTCTCCCTTCATCTTCCCCACCTTTTATGGATACACACACCTTCCTCCTTACCCCCACCCCAGGCTATCTACAAGATGGTGGGCACTGTGATCATGATGCGGATGAACCAGGATGGGCTCACACCCCAGCAGCGTGTGGACAAGATCTTTAAGAAGATGGACCAAGATAAGGATGACCAGATCACACTGGAAGAGTTCAAGGAGGCGGCGAAGAGTGACCCATCTATTGTGTTGCTGCTGCAGTGTGACATGCAGAAGTAGAGGCTGGTAAGGGGCAGGGCCCCCGGCCAGAAGGGGCAAGGCTGCCTCCCAACCCAATGACCTCTCTGACTGGCCCTTCCTCAGAAGGAGGGACACTCTAGCCTCACTCTCCAGCCCACCCTCTCCACTGCCCAAGCCCTTCCTCCCCTCAGTCAAGTTCCCTGAGGGACCACCTCAGCCTGTAAAGGAGACAGGTCCTCTGTTATCCTGTCATCTAGCCCCACTCCCAGCCCTGGTCCAGAAGCAACATCCATGGGCTATAGGAGATTTGGCTTTTACCCTGAAAGGCAGGGTGGGGGGTGGGTTCTGCTTTGAAATCCTGTTGTTCCTGGGATTGTACTTTATGGAATGGGTTCCCTCAGGGCCTCAAAGGACCAAATTGGGTCTGACCTTGCCTAAGGACTCAGATCCCTTAAAAGTGGTCTCTGCCCTGCCCCCTCAACTCTGCCTGGCCTCTCTGGCCTGGGCTTATGGAGCATTCATTCAGTCCTTTCTTTGCTAATGTTTATTGAGCACCTATTTAATGCCAGGCACCTCTAGGTGCTGCTAAGAATATGGTAATTTACAAGACACATTCCACGCCCTTCGGAAGCTCATAAAGGAGCAACTTCCAGTGGTCAGGGTCTCAGAGAGAGTTGCTGCTCACAGCTGAGGAGAAGGGGAAGGAAGTTTGGCTGAATTGAAAGGAGCTATCAAAGTCTGCCAGCTAGCTCCACCTAAATAAAAAGAACTTGGATGTTTGGGGTCCATGTGAATGGAAGCTTTCAGAAAAATTCAAATCTATGTAATACTTATTTTTTTAGTACCCGCTAAAGGAGTTAAAATCATTTTATTAGGTTAGAATATTAAATATACTCTATATTACTTGGTTTCTTATAAAAATGATTAAATAAATATAGAATATTCTAGTTTTCAGAGAGGGAAAAGAGACATAAAGGAAGAAATACCACTTGATCCGACCTAACAGATAATCCTTGTGTGCGGGGAGTCAGGCTGAGTCCTGAGCTGTTGTCAGCAGCAGTTTTTGCTACTTCTGTTGCTTCCTTTTTATTACCTTTTTCAATTCAACAAGTGACTGTCTATTGCACAGTTTGGGTGCTGACTTCAGAGACAGAGATGGCAAAGTTTACTAGGAGCGAGACAATGTGTATATCCCACACACTGATGGTTTTTTTCTGAGTTTATTTGGTTTCTGGGATGGGCCCATTCTTTCCCTGCCTCCGATACAGAAGGAGCTAGAAGAAGAAGACCACCTGACTACTGATTAGGCCCCCAGGATGCAGTCACAGACCAGATGCCTCAAACTATGCTGGGTATGCTCCATTTAAAAGGCTTTTCCTAACCCCCACTTCTAGGTGTGCACTGTCCTAGTACACTGGCTTTCCTTTCTGATTTTTGTATCTATGAGCTCTATGGCTGCGTGCTTTGACTTCCAGAAAAATTCATCCTGCTTCTCTATCAAGTTGTTCCCTTTACTTTCTCCTGTACTTGAAATCAGACATTAGCATTGATGTGCAGTGCCAGTTGATTTCCTCTTGAACTGTTGGTGAAAACAGTCTAATACATGGGTGTTGTCCACCCAAGATGGGACTAAGGAATGACTGCAAAGCCAGGGCATGTGGTGATGGGAAGTACAGCTTGTCCCTGACTTCCAAATGGTCACCTATCCTGGCTCTCTGCAGGTGGAAACAAGTATGCTGACCTGTGGTCCCAAGCTCTCTTGGATCCTCCTTCTTGTGACCCTTGGAGGCAGCAAGGTCACCGGGTTGCCACGTTGTTCTGTCCTGCCTTTAACCAAATCACATGATGAAACTGGAGAACTCACATCTTCAGACAGTAGCTAGCAGGGATTTATCTAATAATGCCTCAAAGGATGTTCCACTGCTCTCAGGAACTAGGTATTAAGTGTGTCTTGCACTGTAATCAACACCACAGATATATAAATGCCCAACACTCTGACTGAATCTTCTGGTGAAAGGCTTTTTGTTAAGTGGGGTTCCTTCCCCAAAGATATGGAATAAAGCTTAACTCCCAGTTCCATAGAATTTCCTTACTTTCGAAGGTTTTCTTTCTGCCCTGTCTCATTTGATCCTCAAGCTCAGGGAGATAGGGAATTTAATTCTCTTTCTCCAGACTTGAAAGCTGCAGTTCAGAGAAAAGGTAGTCCCTTGTTCAAGAGCACATAGTCAGGAAGTGATACAATGCCAGGACTTGAACTCAAGGCTCACTAAGAGAATTCTTCTCTTCCTTGCTCATTTCTATGTCTGATGTGTCAGCTGTGGGTTAAGCAAAGTTGGCTTTCATCTTCTGTAAGCTTTCTGCTAACAAGTTCCTGAAGCTAAGGTCTTCCAAAAAGGAATAGGCGCTCAGTTGGACTTCCCTACATTTTCACGCATGCTGTGTTTGGCACAGTGTTGCTGATGGGCCAGTGCTGTCCTTAAAGACATCTGACTCAGAATCCTCAAACACATCTTGCATTGTCTTTACTGTCTTCTTCCGTAAGAGAATGATTTTTGTTTTTTGCAAGTTGGTAGGCAAGTCCTACCCATGAGAGCATGTTTCATCACCCAGGCTTCTGGTCATGTTCCCACCCATAGATAATATCTGGTGGTCAGGTCAAGGTTTTTCAGATAGCCCAGCAGAATGAACCCAATGCAAGGCCAATCTGAGATCATCTTCTCACTGATGGGTGGAGACAGACAGGCCAGACTTTGCTCCCACATTATTTTGAGTATCACATGGACTATGTACCTATGAGCCCATGTGGTAGAGCACTAGTCCTTCCTTGAGAAGAGAGCAGGCCTCCACTCTCAACTCCAGGTCAGAAGGACTTGCCATCAAGCAGAGATTTATGTATGCCTTGCACAGACACAAAAGTATGCAGACAGTGAAGTCACTGATGTAGCCTAAGTCTCCTTTGAAATTTTGTATCTTCTTACAGCAACTCTGAATTATGAGGTTCCAGGATCTGCTTCTCACATATCCTGTCCTCATTTCATCCTTTTGGGCTAATTGATGGGACTTTTAATTTTTATCTCTAAAAGTCATCAGCACAGGCTCCTACAGATGACCATCTAGTCCTCTGAACTGTAGAACTGTAACTTAAAATTCAGAAAAAGGTAAATTTATAGTAAAGACACCAAATCCTTTCCTTTGTCTGGCAATAGTGGAATCCCTAGAAATAGAAAACTACCCTGCTACAGAGAGAAAGGTGCCATGGGTGAGAAAGAATAAGGGAAGATGTTCGTGTTTCCAGGCAGACTATCAAGCTGACATTGTAAATATTTTTACACAGAAAGTTTATTAAAGTTAACAATTATTTCCTGGAGATCAAGCCTGGGTAAGCTTTGTGTTGATTTTAGAGATCACTATAGGGATAAGAATTCATTTCTTACATATTTTATTCATTATTCTTGAAAAAGGAAATCATTCAAATCTTCAACTTAAGATTCTAAGAAAAAATATAGGATTTTTTATCTGAAAATTTCAGGGTTTTCTTTGTATCTTTGCCACACTATAGGGGCAGGACAGGGCATCAAGGTGTGGCCCGTTCTGCTAGGCACAAGATGGCCAGGCACAAGCTGGTCAGGCCCAGGGTAGCAGCAGCAGCAGCAGCAGCAGCAGCAGCAGCAGCAATGTGACCTAGGGAAGCTAAGGGGCCGGGTGGCATGGGGGCCTCAACTCACCAGAGTTCCCTGGTGTCACCTCCATCTACTGAAAATGTGCTACTTCCAGCTGTGCCCACAGTGACTGTCCTCACTGCCAACCCCTTGTCATGTGGTGTGTGTGTTTCCCACTGACAATGAATAAAAGATGTGACTATGCTGAAACTTCTGTTCCTTCTGCTGGGCTGGGGCTGGAGTGGGAGCAGTAAAAATCTAGGGGTCCCATACAGTGGGGACACCTTGGGGATCTCCTTGGGACCAGGATCTTGTCCTAGCAAGGATTCTGGTCACATCACACAGGAAAACATTTGGATCAAAGAAAAAAGGGAGCAGAACACAAGGGGGCTAAAGGTGGAAGATCAGAAAAGGCTGGGTCTCAAGAGAATGAGGCTGGCCCTCTTTGCTCCAGCTCATGGGCTCTTCTCCTATAGGCCATCTGTGTCTTGTTCCATGGCTCTTCCTCAGACTTCCTGGGTTTCCCTGTACAGAGTGGTTTTATCTCCATCCCTGCATCAAGGCATAGCAGTGACAGACATCTCTACTCTTATCTTTTAGTTCTAGTTCTCAAGCATAGGATCTACTTGGATTGGCTTAGTTTTGGGGATGGCCCCTTTGTCAAGCATCTTCTCTTGAGCCAATCACCTGAGCCAGACTGGACACAGCACAGCATTTCCCCCAAAAGGAAGCTAATGTGGCAGCAGGCACGGGGACTTAGTTTTTCTCTCTATGCAGTGGAAGGTATTGCAAGAGTCCAAACAAGGGGATGGTGGCCAGTAGGAAAAAAAGTGAAGAGCTAGGGGGAAAATTAGTTCATATGCTGTACTTTGTACAAATTAAGAAAAGGCAGAGCCAGGGATGATGGCACATGGATTATAACCCCAGCGGTCTAGGTGGCCTGAGGCAGGAGAATTGCAAGTTTAAATTCAGCCTGGACAATTTAGCAATGTAATGGAGCCCTGTTTCAAAAGTTTTTTAAAAGGGCTATAGATATAATTGAGTGTGAAGTTGTAATTCTTGGTATGAGGAAAGAAAGAAGGAAGAAAGAGGAAAAGAAAGAAAGAAGAAAGATACTCGGAGTGGAAGCAACCCCGTAAATATGCAGCTAGGCAGTGAGTGGCACCTTTAGGTTATTTAGAAAAACGTACCCCTGTTTCTATACGAATGCATCCCTGTGATGCCAGGGAGCTCAGCGAGCCCCGCTCCCTACTGATCAAGGCACACTTGTTCCACTGTCCACAGAGTTCCAGCCCTAAGACCCCTAAACTGGCCTAGCTGTGCAAGAATAGGCATGGGGATGAAGTGCTCAAGGAGCTGCTGGAGGTACTTGCTTCTTTCTGAAATGCTTGATTGCTTCTACAAGGGTTTCCTCAAGGACACCTGGAGGGGGCAGCTCCCTTGGCAGGAAGCAATTAAAGCAGAGGAAGGAGACTGACCTAGCCTCAGGGTAACCATCAACCCAAGGAGGTGTGACTCAGAAGCCCGAGAATTCTAGGCTGCTCACCCTAGCTGATACCAGTCTGTACAGGGGAGGTGGTGCGGACCCAGCTCTTGCCACAGCAGATGCAAGTAGCTTGGGTTGCCTTCCTGCCCCCCACCCTGAAGTCCCTCATATCTTTTGCCAAGACACCATGGTCTACCTCCTATGCTCAGCTTTGCCCTTTGATCTCACTGCCACCAAAAAGCTAGAGCAATCTTCTCCTGACATGCCAGCTATGCAAGAGCTCACTTTGTCCCCGGTGTAACCTGACCCTAAAATGTCCCTCAAGGCTCTGAATGATTGGCACCTGTTGGCCCCAGCACCTCACTCTTGGTCTTACATCACCTCTGAACCCTATGCTCGAGCCACCTTGAATGGTCCTCTTCTTCTCCCATCTTCCTCCATTTTCCTAAGGAGTTGATTTGGCCTCTGAAAGTGTGCACAATAAGCCATTGCCCCTCCCTAGGCCACATATTCCCCCTGCCCCAATGGCCTTGCCCTCTGTGAAGCTCTCGAGACCCTGGACTGACCTCTCCTGAGTACACTGTCTATCATAGCAGAGCACATGTAAGGGATTTTCATTTTATTTTGTTTTGTGGCACTAGGGATTGAACCCAGGGCCATCATACTAAGCTACACTCCCAGTCCATTTTTTTTTTTTTTTTTTTTTTTTTTTGAGATAGGGTCTCACTTAGTTGCTAAGTTGCCCAGACAAAGTTTGAATTTTCAATCCTCCTGCCTCAGTTTCCAAATACTAGGATTACAGGTGTATGCCACATGCCCAACTATGTCCCCACTTTTTAAGACAAGGGAATAACAGCTCAGGGATTGGTAAATTTGGAACTTGAACTCAAGTCTCCCAACATGACTTTCTGAGCCATGGGAGGGAACACAAATCAGATTGTGAAAAAGGGAGGTAGAAAATCAAAAACTCTGGGCTTCAGAGGAGAATCTTGCCTGGTAGTGGGGGGATCAATAAAGGGCCAAGGGAAGAGATGCATTGTGGAGGGTGTGGCATCTGCCTCAGACCTTTATGAACACCAGCCTACAAGGGCAGACATGCACAGACAGGGTGGCTTAGGGAACAGTTCAGGTGTGGGATCTCTTTCCAGTTTACCTTTCTAAAGAAATGCCAAACTTGGAGGGAAAGTGCTGGCTGAAACCCAAGAATACAGAGCCAGGGAACCCCTGCACCCAGCCTGCTCTCAGGAATTTGAAGGCAAGTCCGAGAGGGATGGCTGGAAGTGCAGAAAGGCACAAAGAACTGCTGAGGATCCAGGTCTCTAACCCTTCCAAAGAGAGCCCAGAGAAAGCTCTTTAAAAGGACTGAGCCTGAGTCTGGGCAGGCTTCCTTGATGGCATGTCTGTGTGAGTAAAGGAAATGTGTTAGTCGTCGTCTTTGGTTATAGGTGAGCAAAATTCAACTCACATTAGTTTAAGTAAAAAGGGAGGCTTATTGGCCTGGCTCATGTAACTGGGAAGTTCCTACCTTGTTGGATTAGAGGCTCTGTGTTCCACCTTCTCCCTCCTTGCTTCTGCCTCTTTCTCTATGACCTGGTTGTCCACCAAATGAACTTCCTCCATGTCTTCTCACTGACACAGGGAGAGATATGCCCCCAGCTCACATAAACCCAAATTAGTAATCCCAGAGGAAAAAGAGCCAAATATCCCAGCATCCTTTGTGAGTGACCAGAGATAGTCACACAGTTACTCATAAACCAGACACTATGTCCAGGGAAACAATTGGTCAAGTCTTGTTTCATAGAGTATTCCTTGGCCAGGGAGTCAGGGAGGCAGGGCTTGTTACTGCAAGAGGTTGGGAAAGGTAGCTTGGTCAAGCAAAACCCACAGCCACCAACTTCCTTCTGTGAAGCCTTTGTTGAAGCCATATGAGGAAAGCCATGGAAAGTAGGTGTGCTAGAGCTGGTGAGGTAGCTCAAAGGTCTAAAGTGCCTGCTTAGGCAACCGCAGGGACTACAGTTCGATCCCTGGCATCATGCTGCACCAACCCCATCCCCAGGGCAGGCTGTGCAGCCATAACATAAATAAATAAAATGTAAAATAAATAAAATAAAAAGTGATGCCTTTAAAAATAAATAAATAAATAATAAAATACAAAAAAAGTAAAAGACGAAAGAAAGAAAGAGTGCTAGTTGGCTCACTCTGCTAGGAAAGACTTTCTCCTCCACTTCTGCTTCCATTCTGTATGACTGCAGCCTACTGACATGCATTTGGGTTTCATGGGAGCCAATTATATTTCACAGTATTCCCCGTCATTTTTGAGTCTGACTATCCAAACCCTGTTTCCCAATTGAAAATTCCTTAGGAACTGGAATTTAATGGGCCCACTTCATCTCTTCAAGCCAATCTCATAGGTGAGAGCTACCAAGTATGGGACGGTTCATCTTTGTGTCAAGTGCCATCTCCAACCATATAACCACTCTATACATTTTCCCCAAGTGACTATACCTTTTTCCATGAGGAACTTGTGAATAATCAACCTCTACCTAGACTTTCAAATCTTGCCAAAATTTAGTGCTTAAAACAACATTAATCTGTTACTTTTTATGATTACATGAGTTGACTGGGCTCAGCAGGAAGGTTTTAGTGCTCCTGTTAGCTAGAGTCACATAGTTGCACTGTACTGGAAGTGAGCCCTGGGCTGGAATCAAGATGGCCTCACTCATGTGGTCTTGAAATCCGCCTGGGGAAGCTCAGTTCTGTCCACTGGGTCTCTTCCTTCATCTTCCTCCTCCTTCTTGTGTTTGAAATTGAGCTCAGGGCCTCACACATGTTCAGCACAAGCTTTACCCCTCAGCTACACCTCAGCCCCTTTCGTAGTTCCTTATCCTGCAGGGCCTCATCTCACCACATGGCCTTTTCTGTTTCTATTGTTGTTGTGACATGATCTCACTACATAGTTCAGGCTGACCTAAAACTCACAGCAATTCTCTTGCCCCAGCCTCCCAAGGGCTGAGATTTCAGATGTAGGCCACCATCCCAGGTATCAGGTGGCCAACTCAGCACACTTTTGTACATGATAGCTGCCACCAGGAGGACAGAAATGGAATTATCAAGATCTTTTAAATTTGGAAACCATATCACATCATTTCTATTGTACTTCTTAAAGGGCTAACTTTGAAAAGACTTCATCTCCAAGAGGAAGGGTTCACTGTCACATCAAAGGGCAGGCAAGATGGGAGAGGCTTGAGGGCCATTCCAGAAAATTTCCTACCAAGACAGGAGAAGAACAGGTCCACTTTTTTTTACCATTGTTATTTCCCCCTTCGTCTTATACGTGATGTGTTCCTCCCAGGGCATGAGGGAGACTGTGCAGACCTCTCCATTCTGTACTTCCTTCCCCAGAGCAAGACTCCCTAGCTAAACCAGTGTTTCTTTCGCTTCTCTCCCATTTCCTTTACCCTCACCCTCTTCTCCATTCCTATACACCTCTGAGAGATGCTGTCTGCTTCTGGGCCCTATACTTTGGGATGCATGATAATTGTAGTACAACTCTGCAGTAATATCCAAAATGACGACCTCAAATTCTTTGGTTCAGAGCCGCCCCTCCCACCGCGCCTCTCTCCAACTGTTTCTTTCTTTCTTTTTTTTTTTTTAAAGTTTTATTTTCATTGGTGCACGCTTACAGTACACAATTGATACGTTCCTCGTGGACCTGCAGCCTCTTAGAAACCTGCCTATTCCAAGCTGGTGAACCTGGGAACGTGCGCCCTCTGCTGGCTGTCAAGAACCTGGGCGCGGCGTCCCTGGGTGTTCCCCATCCCCGCCTCCAGCCCCGCTCTCCCCGCCCCCCGCCCCGGGGTGTGGGTCTCCAGCAAGGCCAAGAAGACAGTGTCACCATATACTTAAAGGATTCCTCCGCAGTCCGGTGGACGACCTACCCTCCACTCGGAGTTGTCCACTCGACACTCTTTGCTAGATGTACTGAGGTCTGCTCAGAATTTCAGGGTCCTAGCATCAGAGACGACAGAGGGACAGTTTTTTGTAGGCTTTTCTTCTGGGGTGGGGAAGGTTTCTAGCTTTTTATTTTCTCATTTGGGGATCACTGTCGTGGGGGGAAAGTGGCGAGGCCTCTGCTCTCTCAGTGCCCTTGAGCAGCACCCCGACCACCCCGAGTCCGCAGCAGCTACCAGCGGGATATCAAGACCCCTCCTCCGCGACCTCTGCCTTGTTCTTTCTGGGTTTGGCTCAGTTGGGGACCGAGAGCCTAGCTGTCCCCCAAAACACACGCACGGCAGCTGCACTCGGGCGACTGCGAACAAGTTCTCCTCCCCGGCCCACCGCGGGAGCGGCGCCCGCTCTCCAGCGCCCTCCCCGCCCGGCGCCCCGCACCTCCTGTCCGCAGCAGCCCGCGAGCGTCGCGCCTCCCGCCTGCTCCGGCCGGGCCGGGCCGGATCAGAACCAGCATGGAGCCCAGGGAGCCCCGCGAGCCTGGGCCGGGGGCAGAGGCGGCCGCGGCCGCGGCCGCGCAATGGGAGAAGGCTAAGACCTTCTATGACAGCTCTGCTCCCAAGAAGAAACCCAAATCGGTAAGAGCGGGAGATATGTCTAGCGAGTCGGGTGGAGAACGAGTCACTCCCAGGAGGGGGTCGCCGGCTCCGGGAAGGGACCCGAGGTGCCGCTCTGGGAGGGGGCGAAGTCCTCAGACCCGGAATGCACCGGGCACTTGGCGCGGGCTCGGGTTTATTTTGGGAGCTCTGCTCTGGCAGCGCTGGTGACTGCGTTTTCTTCCCCGGAGATCGGGTTCTACGCCAGAACCTCCTCCCCCATGCTGTCACTGGGACCGAGCGCCGGGCAGCCGTCTCCGCAGCCCCTCTCAGAGCCGGCAGCCAGGCGCTCAGGACACACTTGTTGGCAAAGCCGCCCGGCTCGGGTAACCGGACTCTGGAAACCTGGCTTCTCGCTGGGCCTTCAGGTCTCCAGCACCTGCACTGGGCCTCTGGCAGGGCTCTGTCACCCGGTCCAGGCGCAGCATTTCCTGCATCTCAGTAAAAGAGAGCTGCTTGCGCTCTGCAACCCCGGCCTGGGCTCTGTCCCCAGCTGCGAGTGCTGCTCTCCTCTGTAGTGGACAGTAATATCCTGGCTACTTCCGTGCTGGCCTCAGTCCTCTGAGACCTCACGCACAGCAAAGAGCTCCTCTTTCCTGTGAGACAAGTTCAAGATGACTTGATCTGCCCTTGAGCTCCTTCATTCCGGTTTCCCAGATCTCAGAGCCTGGGGAAGTAACTGAGGACCAAGGCAGCCTCCAAAGACTTCCAGTTTGGCCTTCAAGCGTCTCACTGTGGTTCCTGGGCCCCGTCCAGACCTGGCCTCACGCGGCCACTGACATATTAATTGAGCTGTGCCTTTGTCTCAGGTCACAGCACATCAATGGAGGCTCTGGAGATGGTGGGTGCCCAAGGTAAAAGGTGCTCTGTGACAAGGTGGGAGCTCAGAGCAGGAGCGATGGAGGGCCTTGTGCACAGCTTCGGAGCTGATCCAAATGCCTCGGTAGCTGGGAGTTCGCAGGCGAAGGGAAATGATGGGTGGAAAACAGGAAGGTCGTGTTAGGGAATTAGTAAAAGTAGGAGGAGGTGGGATTGTTGACAGAGAGCTGGGGATGAGGGAGCACCCCATTGTTGGACAGACAGGAATGCCTTGTGAAAGAGCTTGAACCTTATCAGTGGGGTTGGGTTTTTCAAACTGGATTTGGTAGAACCCAAATATTTTTTCATGTATATAATATATATTTAAATTGATATAATTGATTTTTATTAGTACATGTTTGCAGGACATCTTGATTACATTCGATTGTGGGGCTGTGTTCATGGACACAAAGCCTCTTAGCTTTTCATTGTCTCCCCTCCCTCCCTGTTCCTTCCAATTCTTGGTCTCTTTCCCATTTGCAAAGATCTGTTTCCATTTGTTCCTTTTTTCTTTCTTTTTCTCTTCTTTCTTTTTGTTGTTGTTTGTTTGTTTGTTTGTTTTTGAGATAAAATCTCATTATGTAGTTCAGAGTCTCACTGTAGTTTAGGTTGGCCTTGAGCTCACTATATAGCCCAGGCTGGCCTGGACCTTGCAGTGATCCTCCTGCCTCAGCCTCCCAAATGCTGGGATTACAGACATGTCCCACAACACTCACCTCCATTTTTTCTTTAATTCTTTTCTTTTCTCTCCCCTTTTCTTCCCTTTCCTCTCCCCTTTTCTTCCCTTTCCTCCTTCCATCTATTGCTCTCTTTCCCATTTGAAAAAGCTCTCTCTACTTTCTACTGTCTTTTATTTTGCTTTTTATTTATATCTCGGATTTCTCATATAAGAGAAACCCTGGGAGCTGGGCATGGTGGCACACACCCGTAATCCCAGTACTTGGGAAGCTGAAGCAGGAGGACTGGTGTGAGTTCGAGACCAGCCTGGGCTACAAAAGTGAGCTTAAGGCCAGTCTGAACTGCATAGCCAGAGCTTGTCTCGAAAAGACAAAAAAAAAAAAAAAAAAAAAAAAAAAAAAAAAAAAAAAAAAAGAGAGAGAGAAATCCTGGAATATTTAAGCTTATATGTCTGATTCATTTAATACTATAATATCGAGGTGCATCCATTTACTTGCTGAAGTTTATTGTTCTTTGTGGCAGAGTAGTTCTCTATTGTGTGTAAGTACCTTTATGCGTTCATCTCTAAAGGACTAATAGGCTATTCTAAAAATGTTGCTATTATAAACTGTGCTGCTATAAACGGATGTATGCCTGTGTTACTGTAATATAATGATTTAAACTCTTTTAGCAAGATGTCTAGAAGGGAAATAGCTAGGTTTAATGGGATTTCTGTCTTTAGATTTTTGGGAAATTTCTGTATTGATTTCCATAGTAGTTGTACAATCCTATCAACAATTTAGAAGAGTTCACCAGCAATTGTTATTTCTCTTTTTTTGGCATTGAGAATCAAACTCAGTACCTTGAACTTGCCAGGCAGACACTGTGCCACTGAGCTACATCCTTGGGCCTGCTATTTGATTTCTTGATGATAGCCATTCTGTCTGAAATATGATGGAATCTGTGCATTGTTTTTAACTAGCACTTATCTAATGCCCAGTGATATGGAATATTTTTGTACTTCTTTTGAGAAGTGTCTATTCATTTTATTTGCCCATTTTTGTTGTGTTTTTTATTTGAAGGGGTCTAACTTGATTGAGTTCTTTATATATACTAGATGTTAGTCTTCTATCTAAGAAATAGCTGGCAAAGTTTTTTCCAATTCTGTAGGTTGTCTCTTCACTCTGTTAGTTATTTCCTTTGCCATGCAGAGGCTTTTTAATTTGATATGACTGCATTTATTGATTCTCAGTATTATTTCTTGTACCATTCATGTTTTGTTCAGAAATCAAATTATATTTTAAGCAATTATATTCAAATATGTTCATTGGGTGTTTTAGCACCTTGGAGACCACTGTAACTTGTGGCACAGTTTATTTTTTTAGCAAACCTCAAAATAAAGTTTTTCCAGGGCCAGCGAGATAGCTCAGCAGTCTAAAAGCACCTGCTTAGTCAACTGCAGGGACCTTGGTTTGATCCCCAGCACCACATGCTGCACCGGCCCCACCCTCAGGGCCAGCCGAGCTGGCCACAACATAAATAAAGTTGTTTTTTAAAAAAGTAAAAATAAAGTTTTTGCTCTCATTCTTTTAATAGTAGAGCATCTCAGGATTGCAGGATTTATAATTTAAAATGAAATGAAAGTTTTAAAAACTTCTTCCCATTTGCAATCACTTCTCAGAGTGAATCAGGATTATTATGATTTATGTCTAGTTGTCCCCCCAAAGCTTCATGCAGTCATGGAATGGACTTCTAGAGTTTATGATTAACTCATGATCCACTGGGATCATGGGTGTGAGTGCTGCTGGGATTATGGGTGTGACAACTACTCCCAGCCTGGGGCAAACAGCCTGAATGCAACTTAAGAGAGACAGATTTGCTTTCTGTAGCCATTGGTGCTGCTACTTCTCCATTTTGCTCTCTGCTCTTTACTGCTGCCATGAAAAGTTGCCTTCTACCATGTGCCATTCTGTCTTGGAGCCAGTTGAGTATGGACTGAAACCTGCAGTAACTGTGAGCTAAATAAACCTTTCCTTCCTTCCTTCATTTTGGGTGTCGGATATTTGTCCCAGCAAGGAGAGAAAAGTAGCTGAGACAGAATTTGGTACCAGAGAAGTGGGGTCATTGCTATGGCTAAACTTGACCATGTGGATTACAAGCTTTTGGGAATGGGTTGTGGGAAGAGATAGGAAAGGTTTGAAGACATCACCTATAAGAGAAGCTTTGGAACAGCTCTAGCTATTCTGTATGGGAGAGTCTGGTCAGAGTTTAGACCAGAAAACTGACTGAAATACTGCCCGTAAAGACCAGGCTGGGGAGATTTCTGCTGGGAAGAGGGACCGCACTGGTTGTTGGACTCCAGATGATTTGTGTTACAGCATGGCAGAAAGTTTGTCTGAACTTTGCTTATGTCCAGAGACTTTGCCTGAGACTGAAATTAAGTATGGCAGACTGATTAATCTTTCAAAAGAAATCTTAAAGCAGTCAAATACTGAGGGAATGCCATGGCTCTTTTGGGGGGCTTTATTAGATTTATGCTAGGAATCAAGAGCAAAGAGCCCAACAGGATGACTTAAAATGTTGAGCCAGTGAGATAGTTCAGCAGTCTAAAGCACTTGCTTAGGCAAGCACAAGGACTGAGGTTCTATCCCCAGCACCATGTGCTGTGCCAGCCCCACCTCCAGGGCAAGCTGAGCCAGTTACAACAAATAAAAATAAATAAATAAAATGTGAGATCAGTGAGAAAGGAAGCTCCAATAAAGCTGTGGAAAATAAAGATAGAACTGAGAGGGTCTCCACTGCCAAGAAAGAATAAGAGAAGGATGGCCCGAGGGCATCCCTGAAGGCAGAAGGTCTCCACTCTTTGTAGCCTCAGAATTGTAAGGGTGAAAGACTTTGCCTTGAGGAAAAAGCCATAGAGCCCCATGTTCCAGAATGGCAGGAGTGGCCACACCATGCTCCAGAATGGCACTATCATAGAGAATTTGTTCCTTGGCATCAGAGTCAGAGTGCTTAGTGCTCCAGGCATTCAACCCTTACAGCCAAGAGAGAAGGAAGCCTGGCTAATGCTCCAGCTGGCAGCAGACCTGGCCATCACATACATGGCACTGATTTTAGGTGCTTGCGGAATGCAAGAGTTCTGAGATTAAGAAGGTTTGCACCTAGACTTCAGAAGGCCTGGGAGGCCAGGCAGTGTGCTCCTGAGAGGGCAGCGTGTAAAGCTGTGAGTGAGAAGCCTGTTCAGTGGAAACCCCAGAAGTTTGGAAAAGCCAGGAATGTGGATCATCTGAGGAAAACTTCAAGGAGCCAGTAAAACCAGGCTGAGAGAGAAGCCATGGGGACCACCTGCAAGGGTACCATAGGGATGGAGCCACATGGAACTCACAATTTGCCACAGATTGCTTCAGATGTTCCACATGTAACTATAGGTTTTCATGTTTGCCCTTCTGTATTTTGGACTCACTTCGGTCCTAATGCTTGGTATCCTGTGTGTACCTTTTAGAATGATAATGTTTATCTTGTGCCATTGAATGTTGGAAGTGTATAATTTTTCGTTAGTATATGGCTCTCAAGCTAAGAATTTGTCTTAGGTCTTGGAGGAGACTTGGGACTTGGACTTTTCGGCAAGGCTGAAACTGTTAGGACTTTGGCCACTCTTAGAGATGGTCTAAAATGCTTATTGCACAAAGGAATATGCATGAGGTTTTTTGGGGGGGAGTCCAGGAGGTGTAATATTATGGTTTGTGTCTAGTTGTCCCCCAAAAGCCTCATGCAGTCATAGGATGGGCTTCTAGAGTTTGTGATGAACTCATCATCCATGGGGATTATGGGTAGGAGTACTGCTGGAGTTATGGGTGTACTACTCCTAGCCTGGGGCAGATATACTGAATGCAATTTAAGGGAGACAGATTTGCCCTCTGTAGCCATTGTTGCTGCTACTTCTCCATTTTGCTCTCTGCTCTTTGCTGCCACCATGAAAGTGTTCCCCTCTGCTGCTCTGCCTTGTAGCCAGCTGAGTATGGACTAAAGCCTCCAGTAATTGTGAGCAAAATAAACCTTTCCTTCCTTCATTGTGGATGTCAGGTATTTGTCCCAGCAGGGAGAGGAGAATAACTGAGACAAAGACTTTCTCAATACTATGTGAAAACAAACAAAAATAAATCAGCTGGATACTGAAGCTTAAGACTGTGCTAGTTTCACATTCGTGGTCACCTAAACAACTGTGTTGCTTTCAGTGGTTGGCTGTGTAATACTTATTTATAATATACTTTCGAATCTGTAAAATAGGCATACCAATTATATATGATAATATCTGGCTTACATATGGGGTTCTGACTAAGAATTTATTAGAATAAAAAGTCAACCTACTTTAAAAAATAAATGGAGCTACTGCAGGATTTTTCAGCAGGGGATTAACTTGGTCCCATTTTCATTCTAGAAAGATCACACTGGGCTGTTTGTGAGATGAACCATGATGGGTGGGCCTAGCAATGGCATACTCATAAGAAGGCAGAGCTGGGCCACTGAGATGGTGTGAGGGGTAGAGAAGAGGAGGTGGACACTGGAGTCTGGGATAGTGAATGCTTCAGTGCTCACAATCCTTCTCCTCCCAGGCACCAAGGAAGCAGCGAGCTCAGGCCCAGCCTCAGTCACAACATGACTCTTTGGTCAGGCCCTGACCCTCATGGTTCGTTAGGACACAAGGAACCTAGAGGCTTCCTGGCTCCTGTTCCTTCCTCCAGTCTTCCCACAGGCTATTTTGGGGGCTTTAAGCCTCATGGGCCATATCAGGGCCTGGCCTGGTGTCGTTCTCATTCCCAGGAGCTGGCGTGAAATATTTAACTGTGTGAAGACCCATTGGAGGCCCTCACATCATAGAGTTAAAGGACTCTCTCTATACAGAGCTGCCTTGTCCCTGCCTCCCCACAACCTTTCTCTATCCAGAAATAACATCTTTTTGGCTCTGTTCCTATCTTGGATGCAGTGGGGAGAATCATGTTGGTTGGTATGGGAATGCAATGGGAGCATTGGGGCAAAGGTGCAGGACAAAGGAGGCTGGGTGCCTCTATTATTCTTCCATTCCCACCTCTAAGCTAGCGTGGTCAGCCTGGGCCTCAACCCAGCACAAGGCAGACAGCCGGCAGGATCCTGTCCTTCTGAAGCCCGGTGTTCCCAGGCTGAATCCCTGGATTGTTTTGACCCAATTTCCTTCTGGGATGTGGGCTCCCTTCTGGTTATGGTGCACCTGACCACACATGACCTGGAGACAGAGACCCAGCCAGGCACAGAGAGTCTCCATGCCTCAGATCCTCCCAGCTCTGGCTAGCTTCTTTACCTGTCACCTCAGATCCCCCAGAGCCTGGAAGGCCATTCGTCTATCCCAGCTGAGTCCTGCACTTTCTCCTCCATTCTGGGAGGAAAGTGTGCTAGCCCTGAGACAGCACCGTCAGAGAACCAGGTGCTTCTCACCACTGAACTCAAATCTAGATGGGGAGGCTAAAGAAGCCACTGAAGGAACAGAGGCAGCTTTGAGGATGGCCACACAGGTGGACTGCCATATGGATGGAGTGCAGGCCAAAAGGCAGAGACTTGGATCTTGTGCTGGCTCTGCCTGGACTTTGCTCTATGGTGTGGAATAGTATCTTGCCCCTCTCTGGGCCTATGGCCCCATCTGTAAAGCCTCCTGGGGCCATGGTAACCAAGACATTTTTTTCTTGTAATTGCCAGGATAGGCTGGGTTGGGGTCTGGGTAGCTCAGCCAGAGGGGCCCAGGACTCAGCAGTCAGGTACATATATGAGACAGAAAGTGGAGAGTGAGATGCTGGCGGGCTGCCCAGGCTAGAGTAGTAGTCTTGGGAACCTGCCTGGAGGGACTGGTGAACAGCTGGCCCTGTCCTTAAGGAGGGGGATGGGCTTGTTCCAATCCAGTAAGCCCAGGATGATGGGGTAGGTATGGGAATGGCAAATTCAGCCCCATCTGAGACCCTCCTGTCTCCTAGGCTTGCGGGAGTCAATCTCTCCCCTACCCTGAGCCTGCCCTCGCCAACTTTAGCCATCCCTCTGCCACCCCTTTCCTTTGGTCTTCTGCTTTTAGCCTTTTATCTTGAAGACCCACAAGTGCTGCTGGGGGTGGAAAGTGCCCGGCCCAAGGACACAGAGACACACAGTCAAGGTCAGCACCTGGCTGAGGTACTTGGTTGAGATTCAAAGGAAGAGTACCTGTTCTCCCACTGCCTTGCCCTAGTCCTACAGGCTATGCATGCAATCTTGGAGTTAAAAGCCACGTGTAAACTGAAGTCAGCCATCAACATTAGGGAATTCTTCACTTTTCCATTTCCATTTTAAGTTTCTAGAGCTTACTAACCTCTGTCCCTACTTAGTTATTTACATTCATTAAAATAAAATGAAATTAAGAACTGAGATCTTCAGTGTCACTAATCACATCTCAAGTCACTCCATAGTCTCACCCACTATGAACCATTCATCCCATTATCACAGAAGTTCCACTGGGCAGTGCTTTCTGGAAGATTGTACCAATCTGTATTGAGGGTGCATCATAAACTCCTCAGGGGCCAGGATCAAACCTACATTGTTTCTGCAGTGTCACCAGTAGGTGCCGGCCACATGGTAACTCCTCAGTGTCGCCAACTGATTGGAGCCCAAGCTTAGTACCCAAACAAAGCAGTGGGGCTGGGTAAGTGGCTCACAAGCCTCCAGGGACCGGCCAGAAAGCAAGTCTCTTTATGAGTCTCAACCTCCATTTGAGTCCCCTACTCCTCTGTAAAGAAAGAATCATGATCCTAGGACTTCCATGTCACAGAGATTGGTGGAACTCTCTTGGAATCCATGAGCCCCTTGGGTACCACATTCAGAATTCTCACAGCTGCTGTCTGTGGTAGCACACACTTCTTGTTCCATCAGGGTTGGGTGTCAGTCCCTTTGAGCTGCTATAACAAAGTGCCATAGACTGGGTGACTTATTCTATGAACAGCAAAAAAAATTCATTTCTCACAGTTTCGGAGGCTGGAAACCCAAGATCAAGGCCCCAGAAAACTAATGTCTAGCGAGGGACCTTTCTGGTTTAGCGATGGCACCTTCGAGCTGTGTCCTCACATGGTGAAGCAGGTGAGTCAAGCTCTCTGGTTTCTCTTTTATAAGGACACTAAACTCATCATGATGTAATCACTGCTGACAGGCCTCAGCTCTTAGTACTATCACCTTGGTCTAAATATAGACATTTTAGGGGGACATAAACAATCAGATATAGAGTTGGGGAAAGAGTTCTAAGGTCTTCTAGGAGTCCTTGAGGAGTTCTAAGGCCTTTTGCCATCTAGCACCTACCTACTCTACTGGTTCAGTAACACACTCCCCCATATTCCCTAGGCTGTGCTTACCTTTGCAATTGCCTCTTCCTCTTTCCTCCACCCTGCTCCTCCTTGAAGGCTCCACTCAAAGGCCTCCTTTCCTCTGACAAGTTCCCCAGAAGCTGTATCATCAAGGTCTTGCTTCAGCATTTGTGTCTGAGTTAGTTCTCTGTTTCCTTATCTTTTCCACCAGCCTTTGAATTTCAAGGGTAGCAGCTTTCCAGATACCTGATGCGAAGAACCATAAATTTTTGTCAAATTTACATCAACCCAAAAAGGTTCTCTCTGAGAACCTGCTATATCCATCAAGTAATTGAACAGGTGAGGGAGGGTACCACCCTGGAGTTTCTATTAAAAGTTCAGAGGCATTAGAAGTTTGCTTGGTGTTGCTCCATGCCAGGCACAATCTCAAGCACTACTGATACAGTAAGACCATGATACACATCATGTCATTCCTGCTCTCTCACAACTTAAGCAAGTCTCCTGCTTCCTCCCTGGAACTCTGCGTAGAAAGAGAAACAGTGAAGCAATTCTAATTTAATGTTTAGTTGTGCTAAGGGGGAAATTCATAGGCTGGATGTCAAATGGAGACTCTGGCAAGGGCACGCTTCCCAAAAGTGAAGCTAATTTGAGAGCTGGAGGTGAAGTTAGCCAGGTAGATAGAACAGGAAACAGCATATTGGGGAAAGACATCCTGCACAAAGGCTCAGAGGAAGAGGACATCAGTGGGCACAGATGTGAGAAAGGCTGGATTGAGCAAAGCTGAGAGGGGGAAGCTCAGAGGAAATGGAAGTGAGAGTGTGCTACCAAGGGTGTTCAGCTGCATTCTAAAGGCTGCCAACTTAACTTGGAGGAGGGCGGGCACTGCTGAAAAGGGGGGCTGTGAGCAATTCTGCACTGCAGAAAAATCCACTGGAAGTAATATGGGTGGGAAATTGGAGGGGGAGAGAAGTGAGGGTGACTCTGGCCTGTGGAAAGCAGAGCAGAAAGGAGCAGATGGATTCTGCCAGTAGTATGACGTGGTTTGGGTGATGTCTGGTGGAGAAGGCAGGTGGTGGGGGGGGGGCACTGAGCTTGTGTGGATAGTGGTGCTGTCCACTCATTCAAGAGAGGTCTGGGAGGGTGGACTGTGCTGTTGAGTCCTGAGATGAGGAAAAGAGGGAAGGGTGGGGCTTGAGGGCAGAGAAAGTGGTGGGAATTCAGCCTTGGCTGTGATGCACTGGCATGTCTGTTAGTAGACCAGAGCAGTTTGATATGAGTCTGGAGCTCAGGAGATAGGTCTGGGCCAGAGGTAAATTTTCTTATGTAATTGCCATGTTTCTGGGCACCAATTTCTTCCTAAGGGTATGTGGCTCTCATTTCAGAATGGTAACCATCTGGAAATCATCTCAAGCATCAGGCATATCTTGCCCATGTACCTTGTGTTCATTTTTCCTTTGTGTCCAGATGGCCATCTAAGTTGCAGACTCCCCAAAGCCATGGCCCTCCTTTAGCTTCCACTCCTAAGTGGGGAGTCCCCCAGCTAGCTTCTGGGTGAATGCAGACCTAAGTCTGCCTCTTCCCAAAAATGAGCCTGAGTCTGGGTCTGGGTTTTCTCCAAATCCCACTTCCCAGAGGGGCCTGCATATGCACTCCTGCTCCAGGGAGCATTTGGGTGACTTTCTCCTGTACCTCTACAGCCCAAGCCTCAGAATGCAGTCACCATCGCAGTATCCTCCCGGGCCTTATTCCGCATGGAGGAAGAGCAGAGGATCTTCCAGGAGCAGGGCGTGGAGGAGTATGTGCGTTACCAGCTGGAGCATGAGAATGAGCCCTTCAGCCCTGGACCAGCCTTCCCTTTTGTGAAGGTGAGGGGCAGTTCCAGCAGCAGCCACCCTATATTTTGGTGGGGTGAGAAAAAAACACCCCTATAGCCATAGAGGTGTTTTGTAAATGTAAATTTTGTAAATGACAGTCTCTTCTGGGTAGTGCAACCTGCAGGAGCCAGGTTTGGCTGGGGGTGGAGGAGACAACCCTGGTGGGAAGAAAAGGTCACCCTTCCTCTGAACAAATACAGATCTCCCCAGGTGACCATACTCACCCCTATAGTAAGGTGCCCTGAGAAGAAAGAGCCCTGCCCCAAGATGGTAGAGAATGGCATACTCAGGGTACACGTGCTAGTCCCAAGCCCAGTCTTCCTTCTCCCTTATTGCAACCTGGCCACTAACAGCAGGTGTCCATCCTGGGGGTTCAGAGCTGGTGGGTGCCCTCTCTCTCCCTTCCAGGCCCTGGAAGCTGTGAACCGGCGGCTCCGGGAGCTGTACCCAGATAGCGAGGACATCTTCGACATCATCCTCATGACCAACAACCACGCTCAAGTGGGAGTCCGCCTGATAAACAGCATTAACCATTATGGTGAGCACAAGGGGTCTTGGGTACGAGGGTGACCCTCCCGCGCCCCCTGGCGGCGGGCATTGGTAAACTGACCCTTAGAAGACCAAATGAGCAAAACTCTTGATTTGAAGCGTTGCCTGTTTTCATAGTATAAGTAAGACTACCATGGCTGATTTTAGGCTACCAGTGTTGACCAAGATAACTAGCTCTCAAAACCCCTGAACGTTTCACCATCAGCTCATATAAACCAGCTGCAGCACGTGCTGTGCAGGGCCCGCTCCCTGTGCCTGAGTGTTTGCCTCTGTTCCTGTGATGACCCAGCAGGTCTCACAAGGCTGCTGGGAGAGGCAGAGGCAGCTGTCAGAGTGAAAGGCCTTCTGTGTCTCAGTCCAGACGGTTTGCTGCAAGGATAGACCCTCCAGAGCTAGCTTCAGCAGGAGAGAGGAATTGCTCCTTGAACCTGGGATGTCTCAAAACCACAAGGCAGGAAATAAAGTTGGACCCTCAAAGGCCTGAATCCAAGTCCTAGAAATCTCCTTTGGACTCGTCTCTTCTTCTTGGTACCACATGGGCTTTTACTTGTGCTTCTTTTTTAAAAAATCTTTATTAAAAAATAAATTTAAAAAATCTTTATGTATGTATTTGGTGCAGGTCTCGCTTTGCAGCTTAAACTCATAGTAATCCTCCTGTTTCAGTCTCCCCAGGGCTGGGATTACAAGCATGCATAACCATGCCTGGTTTCAGTGGTCTGCACGGCATGGAGCCAATACAGAATGAGGTACTGGGGATCAAACTAGAGTCCTTGCACTTACCAGGCAAATGTTTAGATGATCAAGCTATCTCCCCAGCCCCTGCTTGTGCTCTTGTGCTTCTTTTTTTTTTTTAAATTTTATTTTCATTTATTTATTTGTTTGCTTGTTGTGTTTGTTTGTTTGTTTATTTATTCATTTTGTGGCTGGCTCAGCCTGCCCTGGTGGTGGCGCTGGCGCAGCATGTGGTGCCGGGGATCGAACTGCAGTCCCCGCAGTTGCCTGAGCCCTCCTAAGCAGGCGCTTTAGACCACTGAACCATCTCGCCGGCCCTCTTGTGCTTCTTTAGCAACTCTTTCTTTCTTTCTTTCTTTCTTTCTTTCTTTCTTTCTTTCTTTCTTTCTTTCTTTTCTTTCTTCTTTCCTTCCTTCCTTCCTTCCTTTCCCATACTTCTCTCTCCCCAGACTGGATTTCTCTGCTTTTCTGAACACAAAAGCAGAGAAATCCAATTTGGGAAGAGACAGACAGAAAAATAAACTTTTATTTATTTGTTTGTTTATTTATTTATTTTTGTGGGACCAAGGTTTGAACTCAAGACCTTGCACTTGCCAGGCAGACATTCTGCCACAGAGCTATCTCCCAAGCCCCAAACTTATCTTTACAGAGGTTTATAAGACCTTGTTTTAAACACCCAAGGTAATTTATTTGATGTTATTTATCTGTGTTAGGTGCTTGGGATTGAACCTAGTATCTCAGGCATGCTAAGCATGTGTTCTACCACATCATCATACCCTCCCCCCAGCTGGCATTTTTAATACTAATTTTAAATTCGTGGAATGAGTGGTGATATTAAAAATACTTGACTGTAATCCCAGCACTCGGCAGGCTGAGGCAAGAGCATTGCCATGAATTTGAGGTCAGCCTGTGCTACACAGTGAGTCCAAGGCCATCCTGAACCACGTACCAAAACCTTGTCCTTTTAATCCCCAGCCCTGCTGTGCCAGCTCCACCCCCAGGGTGCACTGAGACAGCCATTGAGACTGGGCATGATGGCACGCGCGTATAATCCCAGCTCTTAGGAGACTGTAAAACAGGCAGATCACTACAAATCCAATCTAGAAAAAAGAAAAACCCTGTCTTAAAAAATATAGGGCCAGGGACATAGCTCAGAGGCACAGTGCCTGCCTGGCAAGTACAAGTTTCTGAGTTCTATTCCTGGTAGCCTCCCTGTCAAAAATACCTTGACTGCCTGTGTAACAGGTGCTGATCACTAGGGACAAACACCAGAGTGCCAGTGCAAAGCTACCCTCTGGGGTGGATTGTGAGGAGCCCAGGGTCCTGGATCACTCCATGGGCTCGAGACAGCAGCCACATATCAACCAGCAAATATTTCACAACCTGTGCTGCCATGGGATCACTGCCTGTTAGCCCTGGCCAGGAGAGAATCCGATTGGTTCAGCTGGTTGAGGCAGGATGCCCCTGTCCAATCAGCTGCAGCCAGGAGGAAAGGTCCCCAGTGATGGCCAAAGGATCCATCCTTGATATGAGGGGATAACTGAATCAGGCAGTCATTCCCAGAGCTACAACCATTCCCATCTCATTGATGAAAGAGGGAGGTACTGCCAAGGGGTAACACTGGCCTAAAATCACAGAGAATCACTCTGCTGGCCTCACTGCCCCTCAGAACCACAGTGGCATTCTTTAGGTACATAGAGATCATTCTAAGGCCCTGAGATTGACCCCAGCCTCACCTAGATACTTTCTGCCTCCTCCCCAGATCTGTTCATTGAGAGGTTCTGCATGACAGGTGGCAACAGCCCCATCTGCTACCTCAAGGCCTATCATACCAACCTCTACTTGTCAGCTGATGCGGAAAAAGTGCAAGAGGCTATTAATGAAGGTGAGTCAAAATGAGGAGGGAGAACACAAAAAGTCTAGCTCCGGGGCCCTGCGGGTAGGAGGCCTGGCCCTATATCTCTAAACAGGTGCTGTAGGTTGCCATGGTAACTGGAGGAAGGATGGTGGATCAGTTCCTATGATCTGCCTTATAAACTCTAAAAACAAGGCCTACTCATTCCACCTCCCCACTTCCTGCTTCACTGGGGTAAGGATGCTTTTGCTTGTCAACATCACCAGCTTTCTATTTCCATGGGAACCCTCCTTCTGCACTTCCTCCCGGTCAGTAGGAGTTCTGACTCCTGTGTGAATATTGACAGCCCCTGCCTCCCTCTTTAGGCAATGGGAAGAAGGAACTACACCCAGCCCAGCTTGAACAGTGGGCTCTGGGAAATGGTCAATATGTCCAGAAGCTGGTTTGGCTGGTATTGAAGTAAGGTTAGAAGACTCAAAGAGGAATTCCATCCAATGGCTTTACAGGGGACAGGTTTGAGCAGTAGAAGTAGCCTCAGGTCTCCTGTGTGTCCCACTGCACACATGCCCATGAAGGAGGAGACAGTCCTGCTTCCTGAACAGGCTCTGTGGCTGAACATAAGTGATGGTATGTCATTTTCTCTGTCTCTTTCATGCTGTCTCCTACCTGGAAGCCTGGCCACTCTCCCAGTGCTTCACTATCCTGAGCTACAGGGAGCTCTACAAGGCTTTCTTTCACTAGAAGACAGAAGCCATTTGCTTAGACGAATGTCATATGCTTTGGTTGGGGCCAGGACACCAGCACATAGCTGTGCCTCTGTGTGTGTATAACTTGACCTCAGTCAGAGAACAGGACTGTGGTTGAGTGGGAGCCCCGGTAGGGAACCCTGGCTTGGTATAGCTGAGAAGGTACTTGGCCTGATGCTCATGGCCTGGACCTCCCTGGAACTCCTCAGCTAGTGAAGTTGTAATAAGACTTGTTCTTCTTTCTCCTCTCAATGCTTGGCACAGATCCTATCTAGATTCCCTAAGAACAGGGCAGAAGTAGCCTTTGGGGAGAGATAAAGACAGAGGACAGACTCAGCCAGCTGCCAGGCACTCTGGTATCCATAGCAGCTAGAGCCTGGCCCCTGCCAGATGTCTTTGCCCACTGTGGAGTTTGGCTGCCTTCCAGGGCCAAAACCATTGCATTATTGAACCCAAGTGAGCAACCTGCCCGAGCAGGGTGGAGTTGGGTGCTATGGAAGCACAGGGCTCACACAGAGCTGAGTGACCTTGAATTTTATTCTGGCCCTGAGAAGTTCAATGATTCACCAGAAATAGCAGTCAGGGTGATTGTGGCCCGGCCAGAATGGGACTCCTTTCAGGCTACCTATGATCCATGTGAGTGGTTCATGAGTGACCCTGAGCAGAGCTGTGGTCTGGGGGACCCTTTCTTCAGTGCCGCTTACCGTGTGCTGGTCCTCCTCTGCATGATCTTATGAGGTAGTAAAGTACTGACTCCTTTACACTCTTTGGTATGTAGCTATTGCCTTGAGTCCCCAGAATATCCTCATTTTCCAAGGACTCCCCTAGATCTCTCCACAAAGCATCAGCTTAAGGGGTAACCCAGGCATAGGCAAGGGCCTTCAACACCCTGCCTCCAAGTTGTGGCTTCCGTACATTTATATTTTTGTATGTGGGTTTGTTTTTTGAGACAGTGTCTTGCTGTGTAATTCAGGCTGGCCTTGAATTCACTACACAGCCAAGATAAGATTGGCCTTGAACTTGCGATGATCCTGCTGCCTCAGCCTTCAAGAGCTGAGATTATAGGCATGCACCACCAGTCCTGGCACACTGCTGGTTTTTAGGTAACTTTAGCACTAGCTCTTAACAGCTTTTCCTTGGGCCATGGAGGAACAGCTGGGATAGCGATTGCCCTTTCTTATACCCAGGAAGGGGGCCCTGATGCCCAGCCTACATGCAAACAACACTTGCCTCTCTCCGACCAGGGATCGCAGCTGCCACTGTCTTCAACCCCAGCAAGGATGTGGCTGTGTCTCAGACTCAGCTGCGTGTGGCCTTTGATGGAGATGCAGTACTCTTCTCAGATGAGTCGGAACGCATCTTCAAGGCTCATGGGCTGGACAGGTTCTTTGAGCACGAGAAGGCCCATGAGAACAAGCCTTTGGCCCAGGTACTATACATGGTCCCAGATACATATGGATTTACCTCCTCCCCAGAACCAAACTAGGTTTTACTCAGAGTCCCTGGGATCCCTTTACTGAGCCTCAGGCCTCATCTTGGCTCCTGTTCTGGGTCCTCATCCCCTTCACTGAAGTCCTCCCCTGTGAAGCCTCCATTGTCCCTCTGAGTCCCTCTCTGGAGCTCTTTCTGCTTCTCAGAAGCTCTAGTCCTTTTCCGAGGTCCTTTGAATCCTCTTTCCCCTTTTAGCTGCTGTCCTGTCTCTGGAATCCTCACTTTCTTTCTGGGATCCACTAACCCCTAAGAAGTTCTTATCTCTCCAGCAGCCCCTGCATCCCTCTCCCAAAGGACAGAAAGTGCTGGGTGGGCACTGTTGTCTCTAAGCTGGGAGAGCCTGTTGGGGCGGCCACTGGAGCAGACCCTTCACTTGGATCATCTCCAGCCACACCTGGGCAGGGGGCTCAGGGACCCTCGTGCATCCTCAGGCTATTCATTGCCACTCTGCGTGGATTATGTCCTGGAGCATGGTGGAGATTCCCTGGGGATGGCACTGTGTGGTTTTTCCATCTCTTCTAGCTACTTTGCATAAAAATCCAGACACTCGGGGCCAGATAGTTTTCCCACGAAGTGATTGCTAGAGGCAGAAGAAACCATAGCTAGGTCCAGGCCACCCAGCAAGGAACAAATCTCCAATACCAGAAACCCACTTTTCCTTTTTCCAACTCCTTATTTCCCTCCTTGAGATACCTGGGTCCTTTTCTTCTGTTCTTTGCTCCCATGTCCTTGGGCACCATACAGAAAAAAAAAAAAAATCACGTGCACACACACACACACACACACACACACACACACACCTTTCCTTGACTCTGGAGAGCTTGGGCTGGCCCCATGAGCCAGCTGTGTGTCCATGAGCAGGTCTCTATTCAGGAATTACACATCATCCCATCTGTCCATATGTCTGTAAGTTCATTCTGATTGCTCTTTCTTGCTGGTGACCACAGAAGGCCACACTTAAAGAAGTACAGTACAGACCTGCAGATAGGGACTCAGACAGATGTGTGAGGCAACAGTGGCCCTGCTGCTGTTATTCTGACACAGCCCCAGTCACAATAAGACAGACCCCAGACTGAGATCTGTATAGCTCTACTGAGGCACATGGGAGCCCAAGCAAGGGCAGCAAAGCTGCCGGAGAATTAGGGGTCCTGAGAGTTTTTTTCTACCCCAAACAACAGAACATTGATGCTCTAGAGAGACGGACAAATGTTTGAGAAAGCAGAGCTTACTATATTCCCTTGCCTTCTCCTAGGGCCCCCTCAAGGGCTTCCTGGAGGCCCTGGGTAGGCTGCAGAAGAAGTTCTACTCCAAGGGCCTGCGGCTGGACTGTCCAATCCGCACCTACTTGGTGACAGCACGCAGTGCAGCCAGTTCTGGAGCCCGAGCCCTCAAGACCCTGCGCAGCTGGGGCCTGGAGACAGATGAGGCCTTGTTTCTAGCTGGAGCACCCAAGGGCCCCCTGCTGGAGAAGATCCGCCCACACATCTTCTTTGATGACCAGATGTTCCACGTGGCTGGGGCTCAGGAGACGGGCACAGTGGCTGCGCATGTGCCTTATGGTGTGGCACAGAACCCCCCGCGAACTACACCCACAAATCTGGCTCCGTCTGCACAGTAGCTGAGCTGTACCTCCCACTGTCCTGCCCTCCTGCACGTCTACTCTAATCCCTCTGAACGAGGTTTTTGAAGGAAATCCCATAGACTATGCCAGCATTCTCACTGTCCCTCCTTTTGGGCAAACACTGTGCCATGATCCTGGCCAGGACAGTGTAGAGTAGTGAATTTCAGGCAGAAGTTGCTGGGACTGAGGACAGGAGGACCCAAGAAGCCTCAAAAAAAGGAAAATGCCTCAAAAAGAAGTGAAGATAGAAACTCGATTGGTAAGGGGCCAGGGAGATAGCTCTGTGGCACAGTACCTGCCTGGCAAGTGCAAAGTCGTGAGTTCAAACCCTGGTCTCACACACACACACAAGAAACTCACTTGGTATAGCTCAAGGAACACTGCTATGAGAGAGAATGAGTCTGAAGACCAAGCTCTTCCCTAGCACAAACAGCACGATTTGGGATATCTCCCTTTCATGGGCCTCAGTTTCCCCATATTTTAGGTAGTTTTCAAACTCTCCTTTAGTCAGTGAGGCTTGAGTTTTATAAGACAGCTTGGTTTTTGCAGGAAGCATTCTGCGCAGGCCTGCTGTGTGCATGGCGGCTGTGCAGATTACAGAAGGTCACTCTTCTAGGGGCAAAGATGCTCTTCCTCTGGCCTGACCCAGTCTCATGCTAGGTTACACAGCCTCGTACCAAGGGGCAGGTTGATTTCAGTCCCACTTCCCCTCAGCCTAGGGGTCTTTGTCAAATGGGCAAACACCTACCTATAACTTCACATTTGCAAACCACTGGGCAAGATGACCTATTTACTTCCTGTGTCATCAGGATTCAGTGGCCAGGTGCAAGGCTTGCTGAAAAGAGCAGGGGAGATTTAGCCTTCGTGCAAATTCTCCTTCTGCCAGGAGGAGGCATTGCAGGTTCTTCCTGGGAGGAGTTTCTGTGGCTGCCAGTGCAGCATTTCCTTTTGCCTCAGCTTTTAGCTAAAGTTCAGTTGTTCACCAGCCAACCTCCACCTCAGCTCTCAAAGCTCCAGTCATGGCATCCTGCTGTGCCTTTAGGCAGCTCTGAGAAAGATGGGAGAATCTGTAGCCTCAGCCATGCTGGAGAAGAAGGTTCAGTATGTGAATGGGCAGTTATCTAGCCTGGGCCCAGGGGTAAGGCGTGGCCTGGGTGAAGTGGGAAGTGTCAGGAGGCCTTATCTGAGACCAAAAGGAATGAGGCACTGATGGCTCAGGCAGAAGTTGCTGAATGCACAGTAGCAAAATTTTTCCACTGTGGATAGAGTCAGAGCTGCCATGGAGGCAATGAGCTCTCTGTCATGGAATTCTGGGATGAAATACCCTTCTCCACTCTTGTTCCTACAAGAAGCGCCTTCTTCCACTCTTCCCAGGGAGCACTCTGATGTTCTGACAGGCCAGCCTTCCCCTTTGCTGAGCAGCTCTGTCTCTTTGACAGGAAAGGTAGAGGCAAGATGGCTGGTCCCATGGGAAGACAAAGAAAGGATGGGAAGACACCTGTGTGTACACCAGTTGCCCAGCTCCTGAAAGCATCCCAGCTGTGAGCAAGCACCTTATGAAGAAAATCAAGGGCACCATCAAAGAGGCAGAACTTGGACACATGGGGTGAAGGGTGACCTGAATAGCTCAGCCCCTGTCCTCCTGAGCACTTAGCCAAGATACTGTGCAACCCAAGAACAGCTGCAAGGAGATGCCAAGCAAGGGAGGGAGGGAAGGAGAGAATGGAGAGAGAGAGAGAGAGAGAGAGAGAGAGAGAGAGAGAGAGAGAGAGAATGCTCAACCTCAAGGTCTTCTTCCTCTTGCCAGAACCACACAAAAGCCCTGTGTCCCCCCTGCTGCAGCTCCACAGGTGATCCTTTGGAGAAGCCTCCAGGGCTTACAAAGCCAGTGACTGCAAGAAACTTGCGAGGCTAGGCACAGCCCAGGCTTGCAGAGTGGACCTGTGCACTCTGAGGGCAGTGCCAGCTGTCACTTCATTAAAATAAGAACTTCAGGGATCCTGGGACCTGTGAAGCCCTCTGGGCCTAGAGATGATCACCATAGAGCCTTTCAGATCACTCAGGAAACAGGAAAATATGATGTTGGAAACAGAAAGATAAGGCACAGTGGAAGCTGTGGATTTCACTGTAGCCACCATTAATGAATATAGACAGTCCTGGGCAGCAGGGAGACACTAAAGGTCCAAATTCTATTATGGAAACCACAGATGAACAACTCAAGCCTGGAAAGCAGCTTTCAGAAGCTGGAATAAAAAAACTAGACGTCCTGGAGGCAGCCAGACAGGCCCTCTGTTGATCTCAGGTGCTAAGGAAGGCCCCGGGACCCTGGGAAATTAAAAATCCAGATGAGCACCAAAGCTCCAGGCCCCCATCTCAGACTGCATCTTTGGGACAGAGAGGCCACAGCTCCCAGAATACCAGATCCATTTAGCTGAAAGCACCAGGTCCTACAGAACACCTATCGCAGGAAATGCTTGCTATCAAAGTTCCAGACCCAGAAGAACAGAAGCCCTGTTATTAAGCACTGAGACTGTTCAGATCATTGCAAAACAGCCCCCTGTCCTATATCTGAGAGCCCAGTCAGAGCAGTGGTGTTTAACAGAACATGCTAGCAAAAATAAAAAAATAAAAACCAACAAGAAATTCAAATCCAAGATGGATTTAATGACATTTAAATTGTCATTAAACTGATAACATTTGATTGTCAGTTCATGTGGACCCATACTATAAAACCAGTTGCAGGAGAAATGCCTCCATAGCAGTTGCTAATTAGCTCGGCCTTAACTGGCCCTTGTGAGCTCTGCTGCCCTGGTCCTTCCACTGTGCCTTTTCCTCTTCCAGCACCTTGGCCTGTGTCTACTCTGATGCCATACCACAATACTGGTTTGGGCAGTTCAAGTAACTTGTCCAAAGCCACCCAGCTAGGAAGTGGTGGTGCTGGGGGCCCCTTAGGTGAGTCTGTCTGATGCTGTGACCAGGCTCTCCGTACTACACATGAGTGTTGAAATGCTCGATGAAATATGTTCAGGTGGGGACACCTTGGTGGTAACTTCCTAATTAGCTAAGAACAACTTAATTTAGAGCCAACCATTTGCAGACTCCCTGAAGCACTTCTCAATAACCCCAAGTTCTGTGGAACTCTGTTTGAAGCCAAATGTGAGATTCGGCAAACTAGAAAGCCTTAAGTGAAACCTGACCTACTGCCTATTTTTGTTTTGTTTTGCTTGTTTGAAAGCATTGTGTTTTGTTTTTGAGCTGGGGTCTCTCTATGTGGTTCAGGCTGGATTTAAACTCACTGTGTAGCCCAGGCTAGCCTCAAACTTGTGGTGATTGTGCTGCATCAGCCTCCTGAGTACTAGTATGACAGGAAGTGCCCACATGCCTGGATGTTTACTTCTGAGACAGAATCTCACTGTGTGTTTGGGAGGGAACTAAAGTCAAGATAGTTCTCTCTTGGACTTCTGAGTGCTGGGATTAAGGGTGTTTGCTACTGCACCCAGATTTATTCTATTTTTTAACACACTGTCTCCATAAGTTCACATGTCTTGAGCTTTTTTGGGGGATACCTAGAATTGAACTCAGGACCTTGTGCTTGCCAAATGGGCACCGTGCCACTGAGCTATATCCATAGCCTGAGTTCATATGTGTTCGAGCTGCTGCTTTTGAAGTACTGCAGCAGAGTTGAATGATTCCAAGAGACTCAAAGGTCAAAACTATTTATTACCTGGTCCTTCCCAGAAAAAGTTTACTGACCCCTGGGCTAAGGCAAATATCCTTGGCTCACACCTTAGTGGGGTGACTTGGGTCATACCCATCTCAACTCAGAGGACAGGAGGTAACTCCAGTGCTGATAGAGCAGGGAGGATCTGTGCCTGCTGACTCTTGCTTGACATTTGAGGATTTCAGACTCCAAACTGTAGTCCCCTCTAATCCCAGTTACTCTAGCAGGCTGAGTCAGAAAGACCACAGGTTTGGAGATAACCTAGGTAAGGGAGCAAGATCCTGTCTCAAAAATAAAAATGAATTAACTTGAATAAGATTCCAAGTTTTGACTGTTTCTGGTGGATCATAGCCTATTGTCACTTGTTACTTAACTGATGCATGGATTTGATTTGAGCGCAGTTGAGGAGGGGGCATCCAGTGAGGGGGGTAGGGAGCAGGAGCCTTGGCTAGGGACAAGCTCTACTGGCTGTCAGTATCTGCTCAGTGTGGCTTTGCATTCCCCATTCATACGTCAGTGGACCTCTCAGGCAATGAGGAGTGCTGGCAGGTGGGTGAGTGTCTGGAGTATGGTTTGGAGAGAGCCAAATGCCAGGCATTGACTTCAGCAGTTCAACTCTAACAAGTCCTTCTTGTGTGCTCTCTGAAAGCAAGAGCAAGGTCTTCATGAAGGAGGTCCCAGCCCAGCTTGGTCTGGCTCAGAAGCTATGATCAAGTGAAAGATCAAATACCAGTAAAAGTGGGAGTGGTGGTTTTCTTGTGCCATGAGGGTGTGAGTCATAAGCATAGCCTCACGATGGAATTGTGGGTCAGGAGGTTACAGGATCTGCTTCAGGGGTGGCAAGTGTGGAAGCAGTTCCACCTATGGCTCCAGTGCTGTCACTATTCTGTCATGCTAGCCCTCTCGGATAAGTCCAAACTGGGCTTCAGAGTTCTCAGTCAGCATTTCAGGCAGCATTACCAGCTAGCTGAAGGAGGCCTGAGAGATGGAGCCTTTCTGGCCACCCCCTCCTGATGTTGGGAACTGTTTTCCTGGAGGAACGCAAGGCTTATTCCCTAATGCTGTGGTGCAACTCCAAGGATCTCCCCTGCCTCCAGTGGAGCACAGTGGAGGGGAGTACAGGGCATCCTGCAGCTGGCAGCTTCCCTGGACCATGTGGATGCCCGAGAAGCAGTGTCTTGAGTTTTGCAGCCTCAAAGGAAAGAAAAAAACACTCTTGCCGGTAGGTGGCACTGCAGGCCGGCACCAGCTGTTGGTGGTGGGTAGTGTTTCTACTGACTTCTATCCTCGGCAGCTACTTGGTGCTATATGGTCCTCTCCATGCCAAGTAGTTCTAGCCAGCCAAAAAAGAACCTGAGGTGCTCTGAAAATGTTTGCTAAACATACCTGCGTGCTGAGCTGATTGCTCTCACTGATAACCACTGTGATTGTGTATACAGATGTACACATGAATGTGTATAAGATTAAAATTGTGCATGGATGTGTCTGCGTAGGTATGTGTAGTAGCTCAGGAAGCTCTGTTGACACCTGTGTGTGTGTGTGTGTGTGTGTGTGCACATCTGTGTTTGTGTTCCTTCTGATAAGTGTGTGCTGTTCATTGAGGACCCTGAACTCTGTATATAGAACTCATGGCCAGTCCTGCTGCTTGGGGCTGGTGCCAGCTCTTCTCATCTCACAGACATAGTATGCTTGTAGTCCGAGGGTCACCGAGGCCATTCCACTTAGTCTTCTTCCCCAGCTTCCAGTGTCTAGCCAAGGTCTTGGTTCTTCATCCTCTCTCATCCTTATCCTCTGCTGCCTTGGGAGGAAGGAGGGGTGGAATCTGCTAGGACAGCCCTCTTGATTATACCTGCCTCTCTGCCTTCCACTTGTCTCTCTGCTGCTCCTCACAGTGCCAGGAGTGAGGCTCATCATACACATGGATGTCTAGAAGGAACCATTCACACAGTGACTTGGGTGATTTCTAACTCTGCAGGATCTGCCAGCTGTACACAGATGTCCTAGACGTGTCTTACAGCCTGGCTGAGAAGTTGGCTTCTCTCCCTATCTCCCCAGCCTAGCCCAGCCCAGCCCAGCCCAGCCCAGCCCAGCCTAGGCTGGAATTTCTTCCTTTGCTTGGGTTTTGTCATCTGACCAGAAGTGACTTAGCTTTGACCTTGATTGGGAAGTGTCTCCCTGATGGGCCATTCCCCCAGAGGACTTAGGGATGTGATGGATGCAAGGGAAATGTGGCTGGGAAGCTTTCCTTTATTCATCTCTGCCAAGTCTGAGGCCTCATAAGGCAAACCAAAGCTCTACAGAGCAGGGTCTCTGATTCCTGCACTGCTGCCCTGGTGTGGATGTGCTTTGTGGGCAGCCTGCCAGTGAGTTAGGGCAAAGGTTCAAGGCTAGAGTCGTAGCTGCTACCAGTAGAAAACCACTGAGGTTACACAGACCAGGAATCACAAACTCTAAAGCCTACAGGGGCTAGGCAGGAAACAGAAATGAGCAAAGGGAATCAGCAGGGTCTTTGGTAAGATCGAAAATGCAAGCGTGTGACACACTGCTGCCACACAGCAATGCAGTCAAGGTAGCTAGACATACTAATCAGTTTTTCATAAGAGGTTAGATCTGGACTTTCACATATTGGCAACTCTTTCAGAGTTTGAAAACATAGTGTAAGCCAAAGACAACATATCTTGTAGGCTAAATCTGGCCCTCAAATCTCTAGTTTGCACCCACTGGTCCAGGCCCGCCCAGCAACTTGAGATTTTTAGACCTAAATAACTGAGAGTAAGAGAACATCACCTTCACAATCATGGTTTGAGGGCTTTCAGAGACTTTGGCAATGCCATAGTTCAAGCTTTGTGTTTTAAACTGTGTAGCACAAACTTCTTTATTAACTTAATATACCCATATCTTCATATATATATATATATATATATATATATATATATATATACACACACACACACACACACACACACACACACATATATATACTGAGAGCCTGCCCTGGGAGTGGAGCATGTGGTACTAGGGATCGAAGTGCAGTCC
>PVKN010001429.1:0-52170 GCA_004027915.1 Capromys pilorides
CATCAAATCCGTTCATAAAGGAGACACACAACCACGTCAGAGAGGGTGTAGCTGGCCCTCTTACCTTGGCCAAGTGGACCCTAAAAAGCTCAGTGGAAGAGTCATAAGCCAAGGAGTAGCTAGGAGTTTTGTGGGCCCATGAGGTTTAGCTCCCCAGAGACAAGGCCCTGAGGATGCTTCTTCCTGACATGGTTCCACACAGGACGCACTTCCGTGTTCTGAAAAGTCACCTCTGTGTTGCCAGGGCCCCTCCTTGGCATGTCTAACCACAGATATTATCCTAAGCACGCAATCCACAAACAATCTGATCTATGAAGGGCAGTCCCCGGGCAAAGCGGAACACACCAACGTGAAGGTAACTTCCCAGGCATCCTGGAAAGGGTGAGCATGGTTTCATGTGGCTTTCTGACTGATTCAGCTTCCCAGTTTGGGAAACTGTGAATGAAAATACGGTAAGTCCAAGAGAGGTACGGAAGTTGTCCTACAAAGCTTTTGGACCTCTGCCTTCTATTTTTTCCTCCTAAAATTTCCCATCGCAGTCATGAAGTGTGTTGACCCAGCGTGGCTGGCTGGTCTGTCAGCCCTGGGAATGGAGTTCACACTTCTGCAAGGCACACAATTGAGGAGCTAGAGTTGTCCTACTTTACACAAAGCCGAGCTAAGAATGCGCTCCTCCTCCCCCTCCCGGGTTCCTGCAAGCGTTAACCCCAGAAGAAGATCAGCACCCAACGCCACGCTGAAGCCTCTTTGCAGTTAGGTGGTGAGTTTTACACACACCACTCAGGGTAGCGCACACAGAGCACAGACAAACCGGAGCCCATGACTTTGGCCTCAGAAAGCCACGCTTCCACCGATGGAAGTGTCTCTGCCTGCCCACCAGCTTGTGACATGCAGGCTCCCCGGAAAGCGCTGGCATCCAGACCCAGGACAAAGCAGGGACGCGGCCAGCGGCCAGCAGCCCAAGCTGGCACCTCCACGCAGCCTGGGCAGAGCGCAGGCATTCACACCACGCCAGAGCCCTCCTTGGGGGCTCGTTAACTTCAGAGGCGACGGCTCGCGCTGAGCCCCAGCCAGGTCCCTAGACCCACGGCCCGGCCAGGGGGCGCGGGCACCGGCACCTCACAACCGCTGCTCTCCATTTCAGCAACTCCCTGGCGCAGTCCGGCTCACTCGCACCATCTCCGAGCCAGGAAGGCCAGCGGGGGGACCGGGGCTCGCCCCCGGCCTCTGAGCACTTCCCTACCACTGCCACCTTTCCGCGCAGAGCATCCCGCTCCTCCATGAATGGTGCAGCCAGCGCGACCAGTCTGGCCGTCCCGGCGTGCTTCGGCGCACACGCCTGTCCCCCCTGCCCGGTACCCTCAGCCCAAACGAGCCGCGGTCACACCGTACAATGGCGGCTCCCTACCTGAGGGTGGCGCTCTCCCCCTGCCGGACCGTCACGTTGTCCATCGCTTTGGGGAAGGTGGCATCTCCGCTCCGCACGGGCACTCCTGTGGGTACAAGGAACAGCAGCCTGAGAGACACGACCACGAGGCACTTCCAGGGCAGGAACAGGTGCCCGCAGACCCCCATCCTCGACGGCCGCAACTTCCCAGAACTCGGCGGCAGCGGCGCGGCGCGGCACACGCCCCCCAGGCCGGGCGAGCTCGGGCTGCAGGCGGGGCTGGGAGCGAGCGGGGCGCGGAGCCGCGGGCGGGCGGCGGCGGCGGCCGGGAGGCGCGGGCAGGAGCGCGCAGACTCCTGCAAGTCTAAAGTGCCTCCCCCAAATCCGGCCTCAGCTTGCCAGTCCCGGAGAGCCGGTGTCCGCGGAAGGCCTCCGAAGGGGGCTCCCTCTGTGCGCGCGGGCCGGCGGAGGGCGGCCGGGGACGGGGGCGCAGGCGGGGCCCGGCGCGCGTTTCAGGAGCCGCGTCTTCGCGTGCACGGCGCAGACATGGCACTTTGGGGAGAAGTCAGCACTTGGGCACCGGAGGCGCCGGGGCGGGCCCCCGCACCCAGCCTCCCGGACGCGGTCCGCAGCTCCCCGGCGGGCGCGCGGGGAGGAGATCCGACACTTTCTCCGCAAGTTTCGGAGGCAGGCTCGGCGCCAGGAACAGTCCGTGGCCACGGCGGGCGGAAAGCGGAGCTCGCGGAGGGCGCGGGGCGAGGCGTTCGCGCGACCCGGACCTGGGCTCCTGCCGCGGCCGCCTCGGCCAACTTCCCCGGGACCGGTGCGCGCAGCCGCCGCGGCACGGCGCGGGAGGCCGGCGAGGGCGGAGGGAGCGGCGGCCCCGGCCTGCGCGCGCGGCTCCTGGCGAGGCGAGGCGAGGCGCAGCCGGCTCCGAGCGAGCCACGCGGACGCCGCCGCCGCCGCCGCCGCGCTGCGCTCAGCGGCCGCCCCCGGCCTCCGCGCCGCCTTCCTCCCGGGAGCAGCCCCGACGCGCGCGGGCCCTGGCCGCCGGGGTTGTCATGGCAGCAGCGGCTGCAGCCCTGACCGCCGCTTCTCCGGTGCCGACTGGAGCGCGCAGGCGGGCGGCGCGGACTGCGCGCTCTTCCCGGGGTGCGGGCGCGGGGCGCTGCGCCCACCTTAACCCCCGCCGCGCCGGCGGAGCCCCTGCACCAGCCCTGGACCAGAGTTTAACCATTTCCCCCTTGGAAAAGCAGGCACTTCCCAATGAACAAGAAAGACAAAGTTCCCGTGAAATCTTAATAAGCCCCCGACATCTCAATAGAGTCACAAACTGATTAACCTGGAGGAGAAAACCTGCCGCATGCATACATGCTCCTTTAAATGAGCACATTAATTCCATTAGCATTTAGAGTACCTTGAGGGTGTTGGATATTTTAAAAGCGTCTCATTTAGATTCAACAGTACAACACCCGGCCCCCACCCACAACGGCTATGAGAACCCCGCGGACTGGACGCATTCTAAATAGCGATCTACCAGGTATAAAAGAAATGTGAAATCACGGAAGTATCTTAGGGTGTCAAGTAGAGAAAATCGTATCAACAATGCCAGGGCCGGGCGTGGTGGCGCACGCCTGTAATCCCAGCACCTGGGAGGCTGAGGCAGGAAGATCTGTGCGAGTTCGACATCAACCTGGGCTACAAAAGTGAGCTCAAGGCCAGCCTGAAAAGCATAGCGAGACCCTGTCCCCAAAGGACTAAATAAATAAATAAAATAAAATAAAATAAAAACAAAACAATGTCGGGCAAGCCTGGCGCTAACTGGCATGTCCTTTATTCTTGCCTTGTGAACATACTGGAATGCTCGCCTGGAGGACTGGTTCTTTCTACACGGCAGACTCTCAGGTTTTCTCAGCTTTATGCTTGTACCGCCTGATTCCTCTACAAGCCAAGAGACAGACTAACGCGCGCCACTGCTGACTACTTCCAGCTGCTGCTGGGGCCTACGTTGGCCTGCCTTATTTCTCCCTTCATTCAGCTCTGCAGGAGAGTGGAGCACTGCGGTCCTGGGCCTAGTCCCAGTGCCGGAGACCCAGCATGCCCCAGCGCGCAGGTGGTAACACTAATAGGCTCTCTTCTTGGGAGTTCCCGGACCACAGCGAACAGTGCTGACCTAAATTTTCCCGGGACTAGAAAGGAGGCACCCGTGGCTTTCCTCTTGCCTTTGGAGTTTCTACCAAATCCGATCGGTACGCTTTTCCTTTTGTTGATCTTCCTCAAATACTCCTGCTCACTTTACACAGACTTAGCCCGTCTTTGCTGAGTTATTTTTAAAAACTACTGTGAAATGGAAAAGAAAGAAAGAAAGAAAGAAAGAAAGAAAGAAAGAAAGAAAGAAAAAATCACTCTTCCTCATACCACTCAGCAACCAAGGGTCTGGATTATTAAAACTGGACAAGGGTCCTACTGGCTTCCCAGTAAGGCCAGGCATTTACAAAGACAGCATGGGAAGAACACTGCAAGTCCATGGCCGCTCACGCTTGCTGCTGTGGAGGGCAGGGGACAGACAGCAGGATTCGCACGTGGTGGAAGAAGGACCAGGAAGCTCTTGACTTTGGCTGCTGTAGTTATCCACACAACGCGGCTTAGTCATGAAAAGCTGTGCCACCTCACACGACCACCTTGGCATACCATGCATGAACTGGCGTCACCGCTCTGCCACCCCAACTCTCCCTGGTGGCTTTTGCTGATACGCAGCCTCAGGGGAAGTCGTCTGCTACCTTGGGCCGCTGGAGACCCTTGGATCTGCAGCCTCAGAAATCCCAACCGTGAACTGGTGATCCGGGCCAAAAACCTCACTATCAAAAAGAAAAAAGTACAGCTCTGGAAAACAGTAGATTTAATTTATATTTTTGAAAGGAAAGGAGAATTAACCTATTTTAGCACCAGTCACTTGTTGAAGAGTCTGTTTTATTTCCGTTTTCCAGTGGGAAATGGTGGGAGTGGGAAATGGAAGGATTTCACTCAGTTGAGCTATTGAAGCAGATACAGGGCATGAGGTTATCTTTGCTGATTTCCTGCCTGATGAATTTGGAGTCCTTCCCTGAGAACCCAGGCTTGATCTATGATCTCTCCATCCATTCCAGCTGTCTTTCCTGCTGTGCCATTCCAGCCCCCCCCACCCCAGACATACGCACGTCACCATGTGGAAACACGCTAGCCAAGCCGGAGGGGAAGGATTCGTTCCGGGCTTTGGAGTCATTTTCCTACAGGGCTGAGAATGGCAGAGATGATTCCTTTCATGATAAATTCTGATTCTGTCTCTTGCATCTAATTCCCAGGTAGGTACAAATGAGCATTAGTTTTTGCATCTAGTAATGTGAATAATGACAACAGCAGGCCATCCCACGGGGCCTACATACATGATTAACTCTACAGGAAAATACTTAGAAATTCATTTAACATGGAAGATGCTTTATTAATGCATTTTTCCTACCACAGCTTTGTTATTATGGCCAGTTAGAAAAATGATTCTTCCGGGCCCTTTCAAATGGGCATTTCACACTGGTCTGCGCGCAGTGGGTCTGAGACAGTCAAACCATTTTTGTTGCTGGCTGTGAGGAGGAATTCTGAGCTGCCAAATCCCAGCAGAGTTCAGGTAACTCTCAGGGTAGACAAAGAAAAGCCACTCACAACCTCACGCCTGCTTCGTGGGCCCAGGGATCGGAACGTGACTGACAAGTGAAGTCGAGGCAGTGGCGAGAGGCCAGAGATGCCCACACAATTAGCGGGACACAGCCTGTTTTATTCTACCCTACTGAAGTGGTTTGAAAAGATGAAGATCAAAATCGTATGTCAACCGCCTTCCCAGCCCCTAATCCCTAAATATAACCAACACTTAGCAGCTTATCTTCTAGCCCATCTCTTGCTTCATAAAAGCGGCTGGATTTATTTTATTTTTTCCAGCATATCCGAGTTAATGAAAAAGGGCTGACAGTCAGAGCAATTTCATTATTTGTGTTCTTTATAGAAACAACTCCTCTGCCTCCTGGAAAGCCCATTTCTAACGAGCACCACCTCCTCCTCTTTCCTGTCTCCTTCTCCTTCCTCCCTTCCTTCTTTCATACACATATACTGTACACATAAATCAACTTGTCACAGCTTGTCTCTGTGCTGACAGGTGTAATTGCTTCGGGTTATAAAAATATCTATAGGACAATGCCTTTCAAATTCATAGACACACACATGCACGTCATGCGCACACGCACACGCACGTTCCTGAGCAGAAAAAAGAAATCATAGTCCCTTTAATGATTTGGGACTGCAGAGCAGGACGGAGTGGAGAAGAAGTTGGTCTGCAGACTTGGGGTGCTGGCCAGCAGGGGAGGAGCCAGTAGCAGTCGGAGACTTGTGACAACTCTGGTACCTGTCCCCGGAAACAGAGGTGAAATAAGGCAGAATTCCCTGTGAAAGGGAAATCAACAGAGGTTGCGTTTGTTTTACTCTGTAATACCTGCAGCAAGCCAGGGTGAACTAGATAATCATGACTATTCCACCATGCAAAGAACCAGAAGAACACTCGCTTTAAGAAATGCCATTTCTCTTTCTCCTTTTCTACAAAGGCGAAAGGCCCCCCTCTCCTGGTGAAGATTCCACATAGAAGCAAGGCCAGAAAATGAGGAATGCAGGGCGGTTAGAGAGTGGTGTGACATCAAATAGATATGGGAAGATTTAATCAGAAAGAGCTGTATAAATCTGGATAAAGAGCTGCCTCCAGGGGTGTAGGGAAGGGCTGGGCTCTGGAAAAATACATGCTATTTTTTGCTCTTTCATGAATAGAGGATCAAAATAAAATCGCTGCTCTTCTGGGCTGTAGTCCAGCACGTTATGATTTCATCGGGAGGAGCAAAAGGGCAACTTGAATGGGGGAGAGGGCTCCAGGGAGAGAAAAGAGGTCAGGCGCAGAGCGAAGTGAGGAGGAGGAGGAGGAAGAGTGTGTGAGGGGAAGGCGGAGGGGCAGCTTTCGAAGATGGACTTTGAAACCCATAAACTTTATAAGAGATGCATAAGGCAGAGAGACTGCGGGGCGAACACCGGTAGACGGAAAAGTAACGAGCCACGGGAGGAAGGGGTCAGCATCAAAGTGGCAGGAGAGAAAGATCAAAATCTTGTACCTGGGGCATGGAGGGCACAGCCTGAAAGCCAGGTGTCTTTGGGGCAACATTTTTCCTTACCTAGCTTTTAGGTCACAATAAGACCCTGGACTCAGAGTCACAGAGCCATCTATTCAGAAGGAACTTGGGAGGCATTATGTTTAACCCATTCTTTCCCAAGAGAAGAACGGATCCCAAGAGGGGCACAAGGGGCACTGGGTAGCTGCAAAGCAGGATGGGAGCTCAGGGCTCCTCCCTCCCATGGCAGTGTCCTTTCCAGGACCCTGTCACGTCAGGGGCCTGCCCAAGAGCTAAGTAATAAGCACCTGTGCCCACTGCTCCGTCTGTGGGCCACACAGAGCCACAGAGGACACAGCAGATGTTTCGTTGATTTCAGTTTGTGTCAGAGATCAGCGAGTGCACTGCGGACGCTTCTGTGCTAGAGCTAGGAGGTGAGAGCTACACGGCAAAGCCAGCGCACGCCGCACCTGCCTGTACTCTGCTGTGCCCGGGGTTCCTCCCGGGCTTGACCGGTCGTGAGATGCATCAGTGCAGACTTCACAATGAACTCTGCTCGCCCAACCGGGAACCTGCTCATTGCCGAGAAAAGCAAGCCTCCCCTGCCTCCGAGTGGGAAGCGTCTCCTTTACACGCAGGCCCTGGTGTCGAAGCACTCTCTGGGTGTCCTGGTCTCTCTTACCTTGGCACTAGGATCCTGTGTAGTGCACTGCCATTACTCTGGAAGGCTGAAGCAGAAGGGTCACAGATTTCAGGCCAGCCTGGGCATCCTGGCTACTTAGCAAGACATTGTCTCAAAATAAAGATAAAAAAATGGCTGGAGATGTAGCATAGGGCAAAGGCTGGGACTGAACCCCACTACCACTAAATAAATAAATAAATAAGTGGGCCTTAGGAGAGGCGACGATGCCCTCAAGGGTGTCTCAGCGCAGGAGCAGGCATGCTCAGTGTGCAGTCGGGGCCGCCCAACACGCCAGAGGGGCCTCGTCCTTGAAGCACGGTGTCCAGCGCAGACACCAAGCAGCGAGCGTAGACTCTCATGAAAACTATGGACGCACTTCCACTGAGCACAATGAAGTGAAGCCAGATGACTGCAGGCTCTCCTCAGACTTGAAAGACTGGGAAACAGTTCCCTAAGAATATGTGTTAGTCTAGGCTTGGTAATGGAAGGAGATGCAGGGCAGGGCAGGTGGTGTGGGTGGGACCAACGTCCTGGGCAGATGGCATAGGCTGGATGGGACTTAAGGCCATCAGGAGTTGAGAACAAGTTGGTGTCTGTCAGATTATGGCATCTGAGCTAAGGAAGCCACACTCGATGTGCTCGCTGTCCCGCTGAACACGGTGTCCAGCCGTTTGTTCATCTGTTCAGCTAAGAGCAGCTGAGAATGTTATCACCATACAGAACAGAAGCCAAAGCCTTATCCCCTCCAACAGTTGTGTGGAGCCTAAGGCCAGAGGGTCCCTGGCACTGTGCCTAGCAGGTGCTGTACGAGGCTGGTGGGAGGCTGAAGTGAGAAGACCAGAGGGAAGCCTGCTCCCAGCACCTGGCACTCATGAGCTCCTCAGGCTGGGGCCAGAATGCACAGCCTCGCATTCCCAGGTGACCTCAGGGTGGAAGTTCACTTGGAGAACACAGCAGCAGCCTGAAAAGCAGAAAACAGGCTGGGGAGGGCTTCAGCATGCCCAAGGGGGGTTTTATTCCAGGGACAGCAAAAAGTAACCTCATGCTACGAGGAGGCCGAGAGTGGAAGTCTCTTCATCTTCGTAACACCCACAGGAGGAAGAGCCCAGACCCTATCCCTCCACTCCAGACCCATGCTCACCCACTACAAATGACTGTGGTCTGCACAGAGAACAGACCACCGTGGAAGCGATCTGCACTCAGAAAGAGGTTGGCTTCCTGCTTCTGTAGCAGCACGGGGACTTTGATCTATTCTGCTCCCATGTCTATCAGAAAGATGGCATAAAGATAGACAAATAACAAAAAATAAGACACTCAGATCCATGGTACAGAGGAGCGCACACTCTCCTCCTTCTGCAAACCTCCAAGCCCTTCTTCTCCCAGGGCCGCCCTGAAGCTTCTGTGGGGCGCGGCACCCAACACGTTCCACCTTGGTCCTAGACTGGGCCTCTGGTGATGGCGGCCCACACCTGCTCCTCTCTTCTGATGCCCACATGCCAGTGCAGTGCTCCAAGGTTGGTCTGTGCCTCCCCATGGAAAGGTACCTTGTGGACAGCTGTTTGCTTGCACCCATGCACACCACATCTAAGGTGTGCAAGGTGTCGCTCACCTGGGGGCAGAAGTGGCTTCTTATTGCAAGAGCTCTAAGAATGGCAACCTCACTAGCCCAAATCCGGAGCTGACTGTCCATGTCAATGGACAACTGGTGCAACAACCTTTCTTATGTCTCTCTTTTAATCTTTCATCCTCATTTTGGGAGGACGAAATATTTCCAACTGAAAGCAGCTGCAGAAAAGGTGAAATGTAAGGCCAGGAGGATGTGCTGTGTCATATAGAGGGTCCCGTCCGCTTCCCCCAGATGGGCTTTGGGTGCAGGTTCCAGACCGCCTACAGATGACCTGAGTTCTGGTTTCAGAGCAGCTCATCTCCTGATCATTTCTGATAAATGATGGCTGCTTAGAACCTTTAGTGGCTTCATTTATCGAAAACACTAACATCATCTTAAGGACCTGTGGGTAACTGTGAAGACCCAGTGGCTAATTCCCTGCACTGCGGCTAATGCGCTTCTCAAAGCTTAGAAGGACGACCCCAGGGCAGGATGACCATTTGCAAGGGAGGGTAAGCATCAGGAGGCTGCGGTCCCAGCTCCGAGTCGGACCCTCGCTGGCTCTGTGGAATTTCCTTGGTCTCTGAATCTGGCTTCCAAACCCGGAGGTTGGAGGAGATGATGACTTCAAGGCCTTACTAGTGCCCGCCTGTGACTGCAGTGCTTCTCAGCCCTCTTCAAAAAGCAGTTTACCCTTCAGACTCACTTGTCAGCGCCTCCTGCATAGAAACAACGGTGTCCTCCACCCTCCCGTCCTCCCCATTGACCAAGGCGCCCACTTCACAATTCAGAAAACCATCATGAGAAGTAATTAACGAGCTACCCTGGATCTAAGGCAGGCCGATGGAAGAGTAGAGCTGATTAAAAGTCTTCTGATGAAGGAGTTCTTTAAGGAAAAGAAAATCCCACAATGCAACTGGCAATGTTAATCTTCAATAAATATGCTGTTAATATTTAACTGGCATTTATTTAAACTTACAGTAACTGTCCTATTAAATCTAGATTAATTGCCCATGTGGGAATCTTCCCCTAAAGCCTAGCTGGGACACACGACTGTCTAGATCATAGCCTACGCTAGGCATCCAGCCATAAAGAGAATATTTAAACCATCTTTCTAAGACTAAACGATTGTATTAGAATGCCATGGTTGGAAGAGCCGATGGAGGCTAAATGAACTACCAAGTTGCTTCACTGTGTCCTCTCATTTTAGAGCCCATTTTTTTTTTCACTTCTTCAGAAAATGAATGTTCTGTTTCCTGTGTCCAATTTTATTCTCCCCCTTTCTTTATATGCTTTATAATGATATTCTTTTTTTACCTTCTCACCTGCTCTGTCCGTCTCTGTCACTTTTCTGTTCTCTCTCTGTCTCTCTCTCTGTCTCTCTCTCTCTCTCTCTCTCTCTCTCTCTCTCTCTCTCTCTCTCTCTCTCTCTCTTTCCTGTTACTAAGGTTTCAGGTTTCAGACTCTTGTGGCTGTGCTGTGTCTCATTCTTTCCCAAGTTTCTTCAATAAGCTATTTAGGCCTCAGAGCAAATTGTATAAATACACACACACACACACACACACACATCTAATTTTATGTGTCATGGAGAACATTTTACAATGGTAGTTGTATATAAAAGACTAAGAACTATGAAATAGTCCATGAGTCATACTGCTTTAGAAGGGGCAGCCAGGGAGTAATTGGGTAGAACTGATCTTTGCTATCCCTAAAATCAATCAATATTTTTTTATTGTAAGTAGGGTCCTGGCTGAACTTCTATGCTGCTATTTTACTATGATTATAACACATTTGCACTTGTAACACATACACACACACACACACACACACACACACACACACACTGGCTTCATCAGTCAGTGGACCTGGGAAACGTGTGGATTTCAGACAAATACCTAACCAAACTGGCCAGTGTTCAAGCTGGACCAGCCTCAAACCAACGCATCAAGGCTGAACAATATCTGACAGTCCTCAAGGAAGTAGGAGCAGGGTGGGACTGAAGTAATCCGCTGTAAATTTCCAAAGCTTGGGATTGCTGAGCTGGGCTTCAGGATGCTCACCATGGGCTGGGCAGGACTGGGGAGACACGCAGTTGGGGCGGGAATGAACAGAAAGACACAGGGTGTAGATTCAGAGGCAACAGAGAGGAAGCCCCACTCTACCTGTGTGTAACAGCACCAAGCATGTCCTCAGCTGTTCGTTGTGAAAAGCAGAATTTATACAGAAGCCATGTGGCTGGATTTCTGTTGTTCATGTGTGATAAACTGGCCGCCCTTTTTATTTTCCTCCCTTACTTCAGTTGCTGTCAAGGTAGACTAACTAGATGACAGGAGCTGTAAAACATCTTTATTTAATAAAAAAAAGAAAACCTCCATGCTTAAAAGCCTCCACTCTTTATTTTAGTTCACGCAAATTCAAGAGAGAAGAAACACATTTCCATTTGCTTCTGCGGCGGTCTCCACCTGGGCTGAGTGTCTTCTGAGCCCAGGCACCAGTTCACACAAGGCCTCCAAAGCCAGCAGGGTGGGGCCTCTGTGCACCCCAGTCTAACCTCCCCACCCCCAGCTGGCCCCAAGGGGCTGTCTCACCTGGGAAGGACAGGCTTCGTCCCTCAACCCCGTTCATGGAGTCCTGTGCTCACTTGCAAGTAAAAGAAGAAGACCGCAAGAAATGAGGCCGGAGCAGGAGCTGGGAGAGACCTGGCAAGGGAACTGATTTCACACTAGGTACCCAGGTAGCTCTGAACCCGGGGAGGGGCCTGGGGAGGCGCTGTGAAGGGCACCCCCTCGAATAAAGTACAACGTATGAAAACAATTTACCTTGGCTTCGCACAACAGTTTTGACAAGGTGTCAGTAACGCAGATGCCTTTAAGAAGTGCATGACGAGAAGAGTCTTTCCCTCCCACTGGCAGAAAGAGAGCTTAAAGCTAAGACAAATTGAGGGCAGACTGACACGTCTCTATAAGGAGAGGTATTAATCCTTCATTCCCCAAAGGACAGATGCTAGGGCAAATCAAATGTAATATTTAATCAATGCACTGTCTGTCGAAGAAAATTCAAAGTTTGCATGAAACATTAAGTTCCTTTAAGTAATTAAAGCTTCATGAGACAAAGATGAGTTGCACGTTACTCATGTAGTATGGAGTATATAGAAAAGTAGACAAATGCAGAATATGTGTTCATGGCTGGACACCTGAAGGGTGCCTTACCTCCAGTGCTGGGCTAGCGTGAGTGTGGACACTGGAGTCAGTGGCCTTGACTGAGAAACAAGGTCTACACACTGGAGCTTGACCTTGGAAAGCTTCTCAAAGCCTCAAATTCGTCCTCTAGGGACAGTAACACTCTGTCCCTGTTGTACTTGCTGTGTAGGTGCAGTCAGACAATGCATGGAAGGTCTGAGTGAAGTGCCAGGCCTGTGCTAGCCACCTCAGAAGTGGCGGTCAGTGATGCCCCTTTATTGCCCACCCCGAAAAGCACCTCACAGCCAGCCATCGCTCCTGGTTCCCCAGGCTTCTGCTTAGCATCCTTTTAGACTTCAATACCATAAGTTTTCTCCAGATATCAGAATCTTTTGCAAAATATTTTAATAAAAAATTTAAGTGAAATTTGAAAAAAAATAGAAGCAGAGCAGAATATCATTTTTTACTCAAAATGGCTATGTATCTTGCTATGGTTAATGTCTAGTGTCCCCCCGCAAAGCCTCATGTAATCATGGGGTGGGGATTTCTAGAGTTTGAGACTTGAGTCACAATCCACTGGGATTGTGTTTTAGTACTGATGGGACTATGGGTCTGAGTACTGCTGGGATTACTTGACTCTTGATCCATTGGGATTATGTGTTTTAGTACTGATGGGACTATGGGTCTGAGTCCTTCTGGGATTATGGGTGTGGCCTAAGGCGGATAGGCTGAGGCGAGGGCCTGAATGCAACATGAAGAGAGACAGAGAGACAAACAGTTGCTGTTGTTCTCTACTGCCCTGTCTGGTCAGTCGCCTCTGTCACGATTGTTGCTGTTCTGTGGCCATGAACTGGATGCTCTCTGCCCTGTACCACTTTGCCTTGGACCAGCCAAATATGGACTGAAACCTGCAGTAACAGTGAACTAAATAAACCTTTCCTTTCTTCATTTGGAGTGTCAGGTATTTGTCCCAGCAATGAGTAAAAAGTTACTAAGACATATCTATCTATGGTTCAAATACTGCTTCCACTAGTTATCCTGGTAGCTCCCAAACCATGTAGCCTCTTCAAACATCCGGTTCCTAAAGTTGGAAGTCAGGAGCCCCTTGTGGTCTCTCTGCCCTCCCTCAGCGCTGGTCCCTCACCTCCTGAGCCCTGGCTCTCCCTTTACGGGCCACTGTTTTTTACCTATGCGGTAGTGGCTGATATGTTGTGTAAACTGAGAAGTTAAAAGCCTGACTAAGTGGGCTCAGCAATTCCCCACCCTGGGGTGACTCATCATGTAAGGGACACACAAAGGCACTGGGCAAGGCTGGCCAGAGTGTGTCACCTCCTTGGAGGAGCTGCGCTCCTCACAGTCAGCATGGAAGGGAGAGAGAGAGGCTGGCTAGATGCAGTGGCTGCCGCCCCTCCCCTTGCTCTTTGCTGTCTTCTACAGCCATGAACGGCTGCCCTCTGCCAATTACTACTCTGTCTGGGAGCCAGCAGAGCATGGACTGAAACCTCCACAAACTGTGAGCTGAATAAACCTTTCCCTCCTTGATTTCGGGTGTTGGGTATTTTGTCCCAGCAATGTATGCGTCCCAAGAGACGCATACACCTGTCGAGCTCTACTGACCGTCCTGGCCTACGCTGCCATGTCTCCTCATTTGCTTATGGGATTACTTAAACCTCTCTTTCACAGGGATGGGCCCTCTCAGCTCTTGGTAGGTCTATTTTACTTCAGATGGTTTCTGGAAACCTGACCATCTTACTCTCTTGATTAAATAACATGAGGCTCCACAGTGTAACGGAATAAAACCCCAACCCTCTGCCCGGTCTCTGCGCCCTCAGGATATGACCCCTGTGTATTTTCAGCTGTGTCTCCTAGTGCTTCTCTAGGGAAGCTCAGGTCAGTTTTTATTTTGTTTACTATTTTAATATTTCAAAGCTTCCTATTTTCTAACTTTGGGACTTTGAGTATGTTGCTGTCTGTCTGGAACCACTGTCCCTGCCCTTTGGTGACTGCCTGCCGTCCCCCCTGGCTCTTTCTCATAGAGGAGATGCATTCCATGGCCCTGGCTGTTCCCTGCTCCAGTACCTCCCCTGCTATGTCACACAGACCGGCGAGCGTTTCCTTTCTGGCTTTCTCTTCCGTTACATCCCCAAAGTCTCACACGATGCCTAGCACATACTAGGTCTTCATAAATATTTCTTGAATTTATTTGAAGAACACAGCTGGGAAAATTTCACATATGGAGACAATTTGCTGTCAGGGTCTTCCAAATCATGGAACATGCAAAAAGATGAAGACAAAGAATTAAAGGATGGTAAGGACAGTGGGAACACACAATGCTTGTCTAGCTTCAAAGACTTTTTAAACCCTAAGGAATTGAGATACTTTTTAAAGAATGAAAATACTCTCTATAAAAGGCTATGTAGACACAAACAATATCTACATAAGACAAGGGAGGGTTTGGATAAATGAACAGATTGAAAGCCCACACTGGTCTATTAGGTCAGGGGTGTCGGATGTATATTGCTAACCTTTTAAGTATGATTCCCATGTAAAATTGCTGCTGTCCAAAATCTGTAACTAGGACATCTGCATTGATGTGACCTCCTGCGACTTTTCTAATGTCACGCTCCTATCTACCCAGTAATTCAATTGTCAGCATGGACAGGGATACTTGAAATGTGCTCATCTTTCCCCCTGTGTTGCCTGCATCGTAACCCATTCTAGCTAATTTGCATACACTTGCTAAGAGCATGTCTTAAAGGCTGCAAGAAAATGTGTGTGGGATGTGTAGGAAAATAAAGCCCACAGAGTGGAGAAAGCTGCTCCGGCAGGACTCGTTGGACTGTCTGGAGCACCTGTTCCTCCCCTCTGGCGTCTGCTGCCTGCATGTGGCCCCTGAGCCCTATGCCTGCCTGTGGCTAGGGACCCCTCCTCTGCTCTACCCTCTCCCTTCCCTGGACACCGTTGCCTGGTTCAGTGCACCTGTCACCTTGCCCAGCTTCTTCTTTGCACAGGCTCAACTTGCAGCAGCCAGAGGGACTAGACTACAGCACCCAGCTCCGCTCTTATTCTCCTCCTCCTCCTCCTCCTCCTCCTCCTCCTCCTCCTCCTCCTCACTTCCCTGTGCCATCTCCTTTCCCAGAGGCAAGATGAAAACCAGTTGGCTTTCCATAGAACTCCTTGCTGCTGCCTGTAGTGGCGCAGGATTGCTACAGCAATTGTAGAAAAGAGTAGAAAATGTGCAGGCCCGAGCTTGGGACTTCTTGCAGTTTGCCTTGCAACAAAGCTCTTAAGGCCAGCCAGATAGCTCAGCGGATTAAAGCACTTGCCTAGGCAGATGTGGGGGCTGGGGTTTGATCCCCAATATGCCTACCAGCCCCACTCCTGGGCACGCTGAGACAGCAATCGATGCTGGATGTAGTGGCACGTGCCTGTAATCCCAGCAATTGGGAAGCTGAAAACAGGAGGATCGCTATGAGTCTGATCTGTGTAGTGAGACCCTATAGACCCTGTACTAAATACATTTAAAAAGAAGTGTTTCAGACCAGACAAGGCAGAGTTTTAGACAATTTCCCCTCCAATCGAGATGGAGGTCACTTGGATTGTTTCCTCTTGCTTAGCTGAGATCAGAGTACCTTCCCATAATTACTTGCCAGGTGCGTGATAATCTAGGCGATGGGAAAGAATAGTTACCATCCCCCATGGCTATCCCATCGGGCAGATGGAGTTTAGAACTGATTATACAGTGAGTGGATGAATCACAAGTAGGGTCAATATTACAAGAGGAAAGCGCACATTTACAAGGGCGGAAAAAAAAGAAGGGGCAGTGTCTTATTCATAATCACTTTGTCTCAACAATACGTCTCAATTGAATTAGAGAAGTGAATGAAGAAAAACATAAGAACACACTCGGATCCTGCATCTACATCTAACTGTTCTTCTCTTAGGTTAGGGCACTGTACCTTCCCACAAGCAGGCATCTGTTCTTTCTTCTGAGAAGAAGGAATTCTACTGCCTTCCTTCTGAGAGGCAGTAGAATTCAAGGCAACTACAGCATCTAGCCCGCATTCTTATTATTTATCAAACCAAAATAGGAGGGATTTATACATCAGGTTATATACATATCTCCAGGACAGTCATTTTGCTCAGGGGAGAGATAGCGAACTACACTCTCCTAGCAAAGCCACTCTAATCCCAACAGCCAACTCTGACCTCCTGGCACTTTCTATCCACGAATAACATTAATACTAATCAGACTATTAGCCAGGTTGCTTGGATTTGGATCTGAAAATTTTGAGAAACGATCTTATAAATTATTTTCCAAGGATATTATCTTTAAGCATTAACAGGCATAACTGACTCTGAATTCTGGGAATTAAGCATAATTACATGGAAATTGACATGACACAAATGCCAAGAATACTGTTAACCTTTAATATCTTTTAAAAACTCTCCTCTTGTAATTATCTCTTTCCTTTGTTTTAAATGTTACCTATGAATATGTAGAGGCATAAGCAAACACAAAAGTAGATGGATTATCAAATCTTGGTCTTTGGAACCCTAGGGCTTTCCAGATATTCCATGAAATAAGAGGCAGTGAGTTGAGTACGTGGAATTTGACTCCTTGCAGAAATTGTGTCCTTCTCGTTGTTTGCCCTGTGTACGCTCTTGGCTTATAATTCTCCAGGCTGGGTAGAAGCTGCTTTGCATTAGTAATCATAGTGGAAATGCAGGTTGGAGGCACTGGGTATCCAATGCTATTCCTGACCTGTCCCATGTTTTTGCAAAAGTCACTGCCCCTTGAATTCAAATTCTAGGCTTTGAATTTCCTGTCCATAAAGTGAGTGTGATGACATTTAGCTTCACCCGCAACCACATTTGCCAGTGCTGTGCACTTTACCAAGGTCATTTATATCCATTAACTCGCGAGGGTTGGGATGTCTGATCCATGCACTCTTCTTCTCCAGATTCTGCTGCTACTACCAAGTCTTGCTTGCCTCTCTTTCAATCTATTATTTTAATAAATCTTCACTCACCTCTCTGGCTCCAGTCCTGCCTCTGCCTAAGCGAGTGGGTCTTCACCAGGACAGGGGTCCATGGAAATTAAAGAGAGACAGAAATCTGGATGGAGATTGATTTCTACCATAACTTGGAAGGTAGCATGCCCATACATCCAGTGTCTGGGTGTCCTGGATGCTGGACGCTTGGCAACACACCCTCTGTTCACTCATAGATCATTTGGGAGAGTGAAGCCTTTCTCTTTTTAAAATCTAAGCCTTCAAATATATTCCATTGGAAGAATAAACACAAACTGTCTTGTAAGATTTTAGCATTTACTAATTCTCCAGGAATGCATCTGCCTGGAAAGTCAAGGTAAGATTGTATTTGATTTGTTCTGATCTTTACCAAAAAGTGTTACCGGTGGGAAAAAAATCACATAAGCAGTAGAAGTGTTTCTCATCATGTTTAAGTCACCAGTTCTGCATCCTTGTGCCAGGCTTTACTGCAGCTTAGCTGTCACGTTCATGGCGATTCTATATATAGATCTAGCTACACCTCATTGCATCCTATGGAGTGATATAGCACAAGGATTTTTATATGTATTATTATCAATCATTTCCCATTAAATTTTTTCAATGAGTTAGAGCACTACCTAGTTCCTCTCTCTCTGTGTCTCTGTCTCTCTCTCTCTCTCTGTCTCTCTCTCTCTCTCTCTCTCTCTCTCTCTCTGCTTTTTATGCATTCCAGTACAGGGACTAATGGTTCTCACTATACAGATTAGACTCTTAGTGACCATCCTGTTTTCAGCCTTCCAACTACTGGGATTACAGGCACACACTACTGTGCCCAGTCTACAGTTCATTTCTTAAGTTAGTATCTAACGAGCTAACGTAGCCGATACAACTAAGAGTACATATTGAAGTGAAGGTTATACAGCAGTCTCTGCTATGAAAGCCTCCACTCTAACTAACAACTGTGATCCCATCAGCCTAGACTGGTCAGCCCTTGCTCAGATATTGCCTCTGCATCACAAAGCACTGCTCAGACCTGTTATTGTGCAACGAAACCCTTCCTAAACTCACCCGCAGCTTTCAAAGCCCCATTTCCACAGGAAAACCTCCTCTTCACCGATGCACTTCAGGCTTACTGCTCCCATTAATGGACACCGTGACATTTCATGTATTTACCTATTTCTTTGTGTGTTACATCTGCATTGCAGTTGGCTGTCTGGTCTTACCTTTTGTAGGCTGTATGTTTTCTGCAGGAAGGTGTTCTCTCTGGTTGTTTTAATACCTTTCCAAAGCTAAGCAACGCGCATGCCCTGGGATGTGAGTTCAACAAATACCCATTGAATTGAATCAGCCTTTCAGCAGTTGTGAAAGTCTAAGTCCCATTATCTTTATTTCATGCATGAGAAAACTGAGCTCTAAATGAGCCCTAAAAGGTTGTTCTATGTAGAACATTGGATGAGGCACACTGTCAAGGTGGAATGTGTTATTCCCTCCAGCCTGCGAGGCCCAGCTCCACACCTGGAAGAGATGGAAAAGCTCCAGCCTACATTTTTGATTAGAAGGAGTAGCTACACTTCATATATCTAGAGATCAGCTCTCACAATTTGAAGCCACATTATTTTATATGCAATTGATGATAGGAAATTTTCTACCTCTTAAAACTGATCACCAAATATAGCTGCAGGTTTTCTCCCCTGAAGAGTCAGTTCCCAACAGAATTCAGCAGAAACAAGATGCAGGTTTCCCAGGCCCTTCCCCTGATTCCTGGGGGAGCCAGGGTCAGGCTCCAGCTGTGCTCTCGGCAGCGGGCCAGCACAGACCCCACCATCCATCACAGCGGAAGCCTGCCCTTCTCACACCCTGCTTGATTTGGAAATGGAAGTGGCCTTTTAACAGAACATTGTCTTAGGATCGTGTGAAGCACGGCTGACAGAGAAAGGAAGATTCATTCCTGACACCAATCATACTAATATCTGTCACCAAAATGACATTTTCCCTTTAATGATGAAAAATGCACCAGGACGAGGAGAGGAAAATGAACAACCTCTGTGCACTTCTCTGGTACAGTGGAAGCACCTCTGCGTGGCTGCCGCCGCTGCCACCACTGCTGCTGGTTTACAGTTGGGAGGGTGGAAGGGCATGGGTGGCCAGGTGGTTCCTTGACCATCACTGGTACCTCATTTGGACAAGAAGGGTACAAGTGGATGGAAGCCTGGGGCCAGGCAACGTCCTTGAACATCTGACCATCTCCTCACCAGACTGTCTGCCTAGTTGGTCCAATAGAGTGCCTATTCCTCTTAGCCCCCAAGCAGGGGCTTACTACTTGACTAGGTTCATGACTGCCGTATCCATATCTTCCCATATCCAGGCTTGCGGAGCTGGGGGACCTGGAGGGAAGGCAGCACTGCCGAGGACCCCACGCCTTCACGCCCCTACTTCCTTGCACAGCAGGGGCGGAGCTGAGGACCCCAATCAGCCATACAGGTTCCATAAACACGTCCTACGGGAGATGACTCAGCATAAGCCACAGGTGAAGAACGCATCGTAATCAACTCAAAGCCTTACAGACCAAGCCGGAACACACAGAGGCGAAGATGCAGAGAAGCCAGGTTGCCTCTCCTAGTTAGCCGAGCGTGTTGCTGGCATTGACAGAGAAGCTAGACGATTTTACCAAATACTCTACAGTCAGTTTCCCAGCAAACATCAGATCTTTATCTAGAAGCCCACCAGTGGTGACATCTTCATAAAACCTTTTCCCTCCTCTCCTTTCTTTCCTAGTGGTGCAGAATGCTTCCCATGACAGAGGCTAGGATCACCAGCTACTTTGTTTTCCTGTCAGCTTTACAGCTGGGAATGGGGCTTTTATAGAGTAAAAGAACCGGATCAAAAGAAGATGCTGTCTTCTAGGCCTGTGTTTTCCATCTTTGTTCATGGGAAGGTGATGGTGGGAAGATGGAGAATGATAAAACTTCTTCTCTCAGATGAAAATGTAGCCTCTTGGAGCTGAAGGAGAACAACTCTGAGTCCTCTCCCAAGGGCCCCAGCTGGCCTTCGGAGCACCTGCTTCTAGATTTCCTTCCGTTCTTCTTGTCTAAGCTTCTGCCAGAAGGAACCTCGATTATTTTCCGCTCAAGTTGTACATCAGGAGATTTCGAAAATTTTTTGCTTTCACAATTCTTTGCAACGTTAATTAACACAACACCCACTCATTAGCTAACCTGCCAGCAAAGTGACTCCAAATCATCTTTATGGAGAAGGAAACTGAGTCATTTATATCCCTGTATTTGCATGAGTGGGCTTCTGGCGCCCCTCCTTCTCCTCCTACACTCTTACTTTCAAATATATTTTAGTCCAGCGATGATGCGATTTTTCCAAGGGCCTTCACCTGAGTGACTTAGCCCTCAAAATGATGGACACTTTGTCTCTGGGCTAATACATGTCCCCACAAAACATCCAGACCCTACTGTTCTCCATGGGGTTAAATATACCTGCTCTGATGTTCCAGGCCTTTCTGCTTCCCTGAATTCCTTCTGACAAGGTGAAATCACCAACAGGAGCTCAGGGGTCAACGTGACTTCTGAGCTCTGCATAGGACATGGATAGTCTGCTTTGGGGAGCGAAGGATGTGGTGAGGGAAGAGGCGCAGGCAGCAGGAGGAGCATGCTGTTGGAGGCGCCTGCAGTGTGGGCCACCTGAAGCGACACGTTGAGTGGCAAGGTGGCCTGGTGTCAGAAGAAACACGTGCTCAGTCCTGGGGTGCTGGCCTGGCCTGGGCACTGCTGACAGCGCAGGGCAAGGACATCCTGCCTGCTCCCGTGACCACAGTGTCCTCTGCTTCTTGGGAGGAGACCAGCCTGAGGTGGGAGGAGGCAGGAGCCTTATCCTTCCCAGACTTGTTCAAAGGAGGGGGTCCTGGATGGCCTTTCCTAGATGCCCAGGAGAGAAGCCAGGTCATCAAGCTCCAGGGGAAAGCACTGAGGGCAGGGTAGGTGGGGACACGGCACACACCCCACTTAGGTTAGAAGCCCCCCAGCCCATGGGTGATGATGGAGATGACACCGCTTCAGAGCAGGCATGCGCTATGCACACAGAGAGTTAATGCAAATACATTAATTTACTAGTAGGATGCTTGATACATTTTTGAAAATGAGAGATTATCTCTCTTGGAACAGTTGTAACAGCCATAGGTGACATCAACATATTGGATCTGCACAATACATTATATTTCTTTGTGTCATTTAATGTCTTTCAGCCACTCTGTCCAGAGAAACCACGTCTCCATCTGACAAATGAGTAGTAAACCAAGGCTCGTGTCTGAAGACGCAGACACAGTTCCCACGGCAGAACATAGGAGCCCTCAGTCTCCAACTGAGTCTTCTAAGTTTAAATCGAGGGTTCGTTTTGACGTGGCGACAGCTCAATCATTGCCAGGGTCTGGGCTCTCTCCCTCAGAGCCACTCCCCAGCCACGGCTCACTGGGGAGGAAAAGGAGTACGTAGGCAGGTGATAGGAATAATTTATGAGGGGAAAAGGCAGGCCCCAGCTCAGGGGCAGGAGGGGAGAAAATCAGAGACTCTGTCAAGTGGGAGCCCCGGTTACACAAAAATGAGACAGACGAGGGGAAGGAGGAAGCCCAGAGTCTACGCAGGGCAGCACCTGCCACGCATCTCACAGCCTGTCTCCCCTGAACACCCTAAAAAGTAGCGCCTGTGGCCCACGGAACAGTCAGCAGCGTTATGGACACCGCAGGCTCTGTCACAGGAACTCTTTCTCCCTTGGGACAGAGACCACATGGCCACTGGCAGACCTCCAGTGGGGCCAGCAGCAAGGACAGTGTACACTGGGCGCCGTGACTTGTCACAGCATGTGGCCACACACGACGCTCTCTGCGTTATTTTTGAAGCATTTATTTATGTGTTTATTTATTGATTCATTCATTTGCTATAGTCATGCTTTGAAGTACAGGGACAGAGTGATCTTCCTGTCTCCGCCTCCACAGCACTGGGACTACAGGTGTGCACCACCACGCCCAGTTTCCGTAGCCAGCACGGTGCTCCCGGGGGTCCAGGCTGGCACGGCATGTGATACAGGATTGAACTCTGGTCTTTGCGCTTGTCAGGCAAACACTTAGACCTCTGGGCTATCACCCCACCATTCTCTGCGCCCTTGAAAAGGCATCTTTCTTGGGAACTCAAGTATCACCATTGAATTCCTCCTCTCATCCCCCAGACTGCATCATCCCGGATGCCTGCCCAGCTCACGGCAGCACTGACCCATGACTCGGCCTGCCTGCCTCCCTGGTGGCCCAACAAACAGCACCTTTCCCTGCAGACACACCCTGACTGTGCCCTTCTCATCTTCAAAGCGAGGACAGGTCTCTCCCTCCTACTCCTTGCAACACAGGACTTTCCATCCCTTCTAGCACCAGGAACTCTCAGTGCTCCAGCTGGTGTCATGTGGAACACCTGTCCTGTGATGAAGGTTGGGACACAGTTCCATGGCTGTTTTGATGGAATCCACCTGCCTTGGAGTTTGAAAGACTCCTAGTGCCATGGTGGTCACTGTCCCCATGATATACGGGAGGAAATTGCGACAGAGCCATCTGACCCTCAGGCCAGCTCACAGGGCCAGGCAGCAGCAGAGCTGGCTGCATCTGCACCCTCACCTGAGTCCAGCGCTTGCCTGCGGTGAGGTCAGGAGAGGCTGAGAGGGCGGATGGTTCTGACCAAGCTGGCCACCTGCCACTCCACGGCCCAGCGTGGTCTGGCCACGGACACATACAGGCTCTGTGGAATACTCAAGTAGGTCTCATTTGGGATATAAGCATCTCACCTGGCCTGTGTCTAGGGCCAAAGCATCAGCCACAAGGCCTCTGTGCCCATGCGTGGGTAGCTGCTTCGGAGCTGTCTGACGAGTGCTCGAGTGGTGGCACTGCTGCGTCTTTCAGGTGCCCAGGGCTGAAAGCTCTTCAGCTAATTCTGATATAGATGATAGATAGATAGATAGATAGATAGATAGACAGATAGATAGATAGATAATAGATAGAGATAGATGATAGATAGATAGATAGATAGATAGATAGATAGATAGAGATGATAGACAGATAGATGAACAGAAAATCAATCTAGCACTAATAAAAATGATTGGAAATTGTTCATGTAAACCAAACGGCGCAACCCTGCTTTATGGGAAAGGACGATGCTCATGGGTTCCTCGCGTCCCCTCCGGAAGCGCGGTGCAGCACTCCGCCGCCGCTGCCACCCCACGGTGCCCAGCAGGCCGCCAGCAGGTAGTGTAGGCAGCTGCCCTGCTATGAGCGCCGCAGCGCCATCAACTGCAGCAGCGAGCGGGCTTCCCATTTAAGAAACGGCATGGCCGGATCTCTCGCAGCATCTGCGAGCTCACAGCGTACTTAGGCAGCTGTCTCCAGGCGGTCTGCCGTGCATCGCCTCCGCACAAGAGCTCGGTGCTCTGAGGGCCAGGCCGGCGCCCATGCGTGTGCGGTCCCGTGTCCCTGCGTGCGCGTGCACCTGCGCACGCGTGCGTGCACGCTATCTTGGAAGAGCCAGGTGCCTTCCTCAGAGCAGAGATCTGGGTCGGGGAGGAGGAGGGCCTGCTGGAGAGGTGAGCACCCTTGCGTGCTGAGGAGGAGGAGACTAGGAACAAGAGGAATGAGCCCGAAGTGCTATTAAATCCACGTTGGAACAGGAAGTTCCGGAGGGTGGGGAGAGGGTTCCTGCAGAGACAGCGATTCCTGGTTTTGGAAACAATTGATCACGAGGAAGAGGTGAACTGCAGGGCACGAGCCCGTCGTTTCTCTTCCTTTCCTCCCCTGCCTGACTTGGTACAAGAGGAGGTCACAGCTCTACCGGGAGAACCCGCTTCCATGACGTCTGGGGCTCGAACTCGCGGAGGTCCTGAAACAAACCCCCAGAGAAACACCGCTTCTCTTTGGGGACCGTGCTGCGATTTCTTTAAAGGGCCTCACACTGGGCTGTCAAAGTCACCTACATTGTGACAAAGTGGGTAATTATGTGGCACTTACTGGGCATCAGAGAACAGTCGGCCGGAGACCACGGTGCGTGGCCCGCCAGTGCCCACGTGGGGCCTCCTGGCCTTGGCAGCCACAGGGGGCAGCCATGGGCCCCCAGCCTTGAGGGGGAGGGCGGCCTTGGAACTCACACCCGTCCTGAGAAAGAATCTGCCTGGCCACGTCTGTGCTCCTTTGTTTGGTTTTCATGGAAACTGTGTTTGTGGGAAACTCCAGGCTGCTGGCTGCAGGCAGCTGCCGTGTCTCTGTGCCTCATCAGGCTGAAAACGCTTCTTTGGGGAGAGGAGCTGTCATTGTGTGCTGCTGCTTCTGCTGGTGCAGGAGGTGGAAATAAATTACCACTGCTCCCTAAAATGCAGATGCTCCCTTTGGGTGCAGGTGACTCTAAGCCACCCGTGACAAGGGACACATTTACCTAGCTGCTGTGCCCTGGAAGGGGAGGTGGAACTGAAGGCAAAGATGACATCCCCAGTCCTTGCCACTGCTAGTCAGCAGGAAAAAAGCTGGATTCCGTGTCACCCACAGGTTCCTCATCCCATCACCCCTTCCCTCCACGCTGCACGGGCTGGAGGACTTTGTTGCTTTCAAATTTAATTATATGAAATCCTGCTTCTTTTACCCCCCGTGGATGAGCAATTGTTCTGCTATTTCTATAAAACGCCACAGGAAATATTAAAATAGGAGGCAGGATTTGGAGCAAGACTGCTCCTGAATGCCTGTGGTTAGCAGCAGCGTCAGAGATGGCTGCACGGATTTTACAGCTGTCGCAGGGAGGTGGAGGGGAGTGGGGAGGGAGACAGGGAGGGAGGACAAAGAAAGCAGGAGCTAGAGCAACAGCAGGGGGCCAAGAGGCTAGGGGGAGCTTACAGGGTGTGACCTTTGACCAGAAGGAGTTCAACCTGGGAGCCGAACCCAAAGTGGGGCAGCTGGTGCCTGCATCCTCACTGTGCACAACATGAGAGCTGGAATGGCAGATGAGTCAACGATGAGTCCCAAGCCCGGGGGAGGGATGGGCCTTTCTCTGCAGTAGGAGATTGCTTGTCCAACACGGGCTGTGCAACGGCTCAGCCTCACTCATTCTTTAACCAAGTTGTTTACTGAGAAGCAATATTGATGAACATCTAAAACGCAGGCGCCCGAGCCAGAAATGGAGGTTAAAACCATTGCTCCCTTGCTTGCTAGAGGTATCAATGTGAGTCACTCTCTTCTGGCTGAGGTTTTCTTAAATATAAAATGGGGATGGCACCACCAGTCGTAGCTTCTTCAGACAAAGCACGCAGAACAGCACGCACAGTTGGCTGCGAAGTAGTCGTAGAAGAGAGCTGGCACCAGATGCAACGCCTCAGTGGGGTCTGAGACTCCAGGCCTGCATCCCAGGGCTCCTAACTTAACACGGGTGATGTGGAGGACTGGGTCTGAGGTCCTGGTAGCTAGCGCATGTGAAAGCTCGGAGATGAGCCTACTTCAAGATCATTTGCCAGAACAGATGGTTTTCTAGATCTCAAAGAATATGTAGAAAAGGGCTGGTGAGATAGCTCAGCAATCTAAAGCACCTGCTTAGGCAAGCTTAGGCAACCCCAGGGACCGCAGTTTGATCCCCAGCACCACATGCTGCATCAGCCCCACCCCCACCCCTAGGGCAGGCTGAGCCGGCTGTAACATAAAGTTAAAATTTAGAAAAAAAAGAATATGTAGAAAGAAAAAGACTTAAAATGTATCATATGCAACAACTCTTCACAATGAATGTAATCATTACATAGTACAAACATGCAGCAGCAGAAAAAGAACATGGGCGTGTGGGAAGACGCCAGCTGAAGAAGGAGAATCTCCTAATTTCTGGCAGATTAGAAAGAACAAAGAGATAGCAGCTTAGGAGGTCATGATCTGTGTTATAAGAGAGTGAGCTGTTCCCATCTGAGAAGCGACAGGCCACGAAGCCACCAAGCAGGAACTCCAGAGGAGCTAGACAGCTTCTTTCATTTTGTATGAAATAGGGATTTGCTAAAATTTTATTTTTCTAGGCTGTCACGTCATTGTGATTTTTCCAACTCCACTGAGGCACAATGGGCCAATGAACGGTGTACACATTCCAGGGGTGTGGTCGGACACTTTGATGCACGCGTGGGCTTTGAAATGATCGCCACCATCCAGCTGATTAGCATTCCGATCGCACCACATAGTTACCTTTTGTATGTGTGGAGTGAGAATACTTGAAAGCTACATTTTTTTTAATGTATGTAGTACAGGGTCTACAGGGTCACACTACACTGATTGTACTCATAGTGATTCTCCAGTTTTCAGCCTCCCAAGCACTGGGATTACAGGCATGTGCCACCACACCCAGTCGCAATCACCTTCTCAGCATGCCCCCCTCCCCCCCACCCCCGGGGAGTAAGACTCGCACACAGCACACCAGGGCTCAAACCTGGGTCCCTGCATCTGCCTAAGCAAGCCCTTTAATCCGCTAAGCTATCTGGCCTGCCCTTAAAAGCTACATGCTTCCCAGCTTCAAATGTGCAGTACATCACCACGAGTTTCAGTCACTGTGCTGAGCACTGGCTCCCCAGAGCTTGTTCACCTCAGGACTGCGTGCTTATGTCCTTCACACTGACATCTCACCACTTCACAGGAGCCTTTAAAGGAAGTTGGAGGCAGGAACAAAGCCACAGGAGACCAAGAGCAGAGCCCTGAGCAGCACGGGTGATTGACAGGGTTGGGACAGAAAGAGGAAGCACTGTTGAGCTCAGTGTAACAGATAATGGGAGAGAAAATGAAGAAGGTGACCCAGCCTCAAGGGTCCCATGGAGTGCCAGTGGGTCTTCTGGTTGTTCCCTCTCTACCCTGGAAACGCCTGCACAGGAGAAGATCTCTGACTGTGGAAGGCCCTCTAACCTAGTGGTATAATCTACACAAAAAGTGTCCCCCAGAAGGCTCCTGTATGCAGAGACGGGTTTTTGGGAGGGGATTGTGTTTGGGAGGCCCTGAACTTCCCAGTGGATTCATCCGTGGATGGGTGGATGAACCCTAATAGCCGGATGTGCTGTGTGCAGGCAGGGCGTGGCGAGGCAGCTGCCTAGGACACGCTGGGACAGCACCCCGCCCTGCCCGGCTCTGCCTTCCTGTTTGCTGGCTGCAGCCTTCCTCCACTCAGCCTTCTGCCCTGCCATCTCTGCTTCTGAGCCAGCCAGCCGTGGACTCAAACCCTGAGCCAAAATCAGTCTCTCCTCCCTTAAGACGCAAATGCTGGATATTTTGTCCCAGCAACGGGAAAGTAATGAGACACCTGATGTCTGTCTTCGCCCCCTTCCTGATTCAGCTATCCCTGAGTTAGTTTATGGCAACAAGAGATTGAACCAAAATATCACCTGTTGAGATTCTTGTGAAACCATGGAGGGACCAGATACCAGAGACCAGGCCCGCGGTCCGAAATGAGAAGTCTCTTAATAATTTCAGGGACAGTTTTGCTGTCCCTAGGCATTTTTCCCTCTCTAACAACTTCTCCTTCTTCCTTCTGGGGAATTGAAGGAAGAAAGCAGGACACAGCCACACTTTGGTGGGGAGAACAAGAACCTGCTATTACGGATTGCAGAAAGGAAAGATGTGGAGACCTGAGATGCTGCTGAGACCGCAGCGTGGATCCTCAGCCCTGGACCGTCCTGACCTGAAGTAGGGATTGAACCTCAGTTTCTGATATCAGCAATGGAACATAGGAATTGGAGATGTCCTAGAGACCTGTACCTGCTTCTTCCCATGTGGAAATCGTCTCTCAGTTACCAGCTGGGAGTGTGGGGAGTAGTTTTATTAAAAGAGGATCTAGGGCTGGGGAGATAGCTTGGTGGTCTAAGTGTCTGCCTGGCAAGCACAAGGAGCTAGGTTTGATCCCTGGTACTGCATGCTGTGCCAGCTCCAGAAGCCCAGGTGTCATGGCACATGCCTGTAATCCAGGCCTATAATCCCAGTGCTGGGAAGGCTGAGACAGGAGGATTACTACAAATCCAAACTGCATAGTGAAACACTGTACCAAATACATAAAAAAATAAATTGTAATTTTTTTTTTTTTAAAGAGAATCTAGTGGTTATATGACAAGGATTCAGGGAACAGAATCATTTAACCATTGTGGAATGAACTGAACAGAAATGGGTCAAACTCATGATTTGTCTTCATGGAACCCTGCTTGCATCTGGCTTGTTCCCCTGCAGTAGAAAAACTAAAACTGTTGGTGAGCAGGGCTGGCATGGGGGAGAAACGCCCCTGGGAGAAAGTAAGATAGAGAAAACGGGAAAGCGATGCAGGAGCTTCACCTCAGAGGAAGCCCATCTGGGCCCTTTTTCCTTAATGGGAAAAGCACACACTCAAGAAGCGCCTAGCAGAAGCCAGGGCTCCACGCACGGCTCGCTCAGGCCCCAAGAGCGGATCTTCAAGGGCCTCCATGTACAGACATCCTGATTAGAAATGTCTCTCCTCCTGTGCTGGGAATAAGGGCCCCTAGTCCACGGGCGCACTAACCCATCAGGGAATTTCTTGTCTACAATTCATCTCGTTATGCCATCTCTTCACTGCAGCCCAAGAACAAAAAGCTCTTTTGTTGTGGTGACTGATAATGCGATGAGACTTCATCCCCTCTGTGAGCTAATGGCATTTGTGGGAGATGACAGGTGGGCATGCAAATGGGACCCAACAGGGAGGGGCAGCCTCTGGCTCTGTCCCTTGCTCTTTGTCACTCCTGTCATGCGGCTCCTGAGGAAGAGTGTGGGATGCTATTCATCAGCCTGTGCACCCGGATTTTCATCTAATTTCATAATGAAGACATTGCTCCATCAGACCCAGGTGGCATGCCACCAGACATGCAGAAGGCCGTTGTTAGGCATCAGCCAGCTCTGTGTGGGGTCCTGCCTCTCCCAGGGACCCTTTGCAAGGTTCCTGTAACTCTGCTCTCTTTTCAGAACCTTGGAATTGCACTTGGACCCCTGTGCCTGCCTGTGGCTTACCTAAAAGTGATTTGCTCACCGGAGCTCATACTTTCCCCAGGAGATATTTGCCCCAGATATTCAAAGCTAGATGGACACCACTGAGTGGGGCTTGAGCACCTTACAAATCCCAGCTTACCTGTTTCTAAATATTAGAAGTGCCTGGTTATTTATTTCTCTATAAAGGAGGGGCACTGGTATTATCCAGGGCATAGGATTGCTATAAAGATGAACTTCTTTCAGTAAAGAGCTTGAAGGAACCCAGCTTCATATCAAGCAATGATGTTAAATACCATGTCTGTGGCTACTCTGTGGGCTCCATCTCCAGCACATAAGAACTTCAGTCATGGGATTCTAGGTGGGGTTGCCTTCTTTGCATGTCATAGGGGGGGGGGGGTGGGGGGGTGGGGGGTTGGGAATGGTGGGTCATTCCCATGTCCACAGGGGCAGTGTGGTCTCTTGGTTTTCTTGGAAGGTGAGTTTACTCTGAAATGTCTCTCAGCTCAGCATCAGCGATGGGAGGTAGCTTTTTCGGGCACTGGCTGGTCATCTTCTCACCACCTTCTGCTTTACTAGGTCAGACACAGTTTCTAATTCATACTAAAGACAATGAGTACCTGTCTGCAAGTCACAAAAGCTGAGGCCTGGTCTTAATTATTCCACAAATTAGTTATGTGGCAGAGAAAATCCTTCCTCTGTCCTCAGCTGACCAAGGCATAAGGATAGGATGATATTCTTTTTTCAAGCCTCCACCAATGCACAAACTCCCTGAATATGACCACAACTACCAAGTCGCTAGGGATGTCAATGTGATGGCTCGAAAGAGCAATTGTACACAGGTAGCTGTGCGTTCTATGTGGATATTTTTTTAAAATTTTATTTTAAGGAAGGGTCTACAGGGTGTTCAGGGTCTCACTACTAGATCGGATTCAGAGCGATCTGCCTGTTTACAGCCTCCCACAAGCTGGGATTACAGGTGCATGCCACCATGCCCAGTCTCAATTGTTGTCTCAGTCCGCCCCGGAGGTGGGGCCAGCATGGCAGGCTGCGGATTGAACCCCCAGCCACTGTGCCTACTTGCTGGTGCTTTAATCCACTGAACTATTTGGCCAGCCCTGAATTGGATTTTATGTCAACCTGTGGAGAAGACCTCAAGGACTCTTTCTCCATCATTGAGAAGAAGATTGGCGATACCATGACCTTTGAATAAAGACTATTAATATTTTGACTTTTCCTTTTTAATTACTTAAAATGCACTGTAATTGGCATGAAAAGGTTATGTGCTGATGTGTAGGTCTTGACAAGCAATGAACAGCCAAACCAAGCTTTCTGGTTTTCTCACTTGTGAGGACCCCTTGGGACACACTCGGGGACAGGGCAGAGAGCTCAGCTCCTCTTGTCCTTCTCTGCCTTTGTCTTCTCCTTCATCCCCGGCTGGATCATATATCCAGAGAATGACATGGATGGTGACATCTTGGGGGCTGGCTTTGTGTATTTCTTTCCATCCTTGTCATCCATTGTTTCCTTGAACTCTTTTGACCCATTCTCTGGTTTCCCATGGAAAAGAAAACAACGCAAAAGGAAACAGAAACCGCCATCTCTCACCAGCTGTTTACTGCTGAAGCCTGAACTCTGTATCGTGGCCTTCACACGCTCTAGAATTAGGCTGAACCCTACCTGCCTTCGAAACACACAGGGGCGTTTGTTCCCTCTCTTTTTCTATTCTGCAAATAAATACTTCTTCAGTGAAGTTGGCCTTGACCTTCTTCTCATGATCTCACAGAGAGAGGTTCATTCCAACCGCCATGGAATTAAATAGAGCTATGTTCAACATGGGTACCATGACGTCACTTCTCAGCCATGTGGCAACGGTGAATTTCCGTGTATGTCCACTTGGTTAGTCTATATAATATCCAGATATTAGATCAAACATTATTCTAGATGTTGTTTTGAAAGTATTTTTAGATGTGATTAACATCTTAAATCAGTAGACTCGGTAAAGCAGATTATCCTCCATCACATGGGCAAACATTTGGTCACTTGAAAGTTTCAATAGAAAAGCACAGTTGCACCCTAAAGAGCAGAGCATGCGGGTGCAGCTCCCTGGGGACCTGTGCTGGGTCCTCAGCTCTGCTCCTGACCTCTGCCCCCAGTCCTTCCCTGCAGTTTCAGTCCTGATGGTCACAAGAGTGGGGGGAGCCAGGCTCTTCCAATCTGAGTTTCATACATGAAAACACAAGCATGCACACACATCTATTGCTTCTACTCCTCTGCAGAGCGCTGCCTGACACCCACGTGCAGTCTAACACTGACCTTTTCCTAACAGCAAGACATCCTCTCCTGCACTGCTTCTGAGAAGCTTTTCCTAGATTTCACCTATTTCTAAATCTCGGTTCATTTATATTAAGAGCTGTGCATGTTCTTCCTGCTAGCAATGGTTCTCTCTCTCTCTCTCTCTCTCTCTCTCTCTCTCTCTCTCTCTCTCTCTCTCTCTCTCTCTCTGTCTGTCTCTCTCTCTGTCTGTCTCTCTCTCTCTCTCTCTCTCTCTCTCTCTCTCTCTCGTGCACCCACCCCTACAGAACACAGACAACAACTCACTGGTTGGAAATAAATGAATTATAGGTGGAAACTAGGCAATTCTGAAGCCTTCTATCCCCCGCTAAATGCATGCTGATTGTATTTAGTTTTTCATAATGGGACAGTCCGGTGCAGTTCCAGGCTCTTGCTCTCTGGTTTGGACACATTATTCAGTGTGTATCCATGTGAGGGCTGACAACCTACGGGATGCTCCTCCGTGTGGGAGGAGGCTGCTGCCCATACATGAGCGAGGGCCTGTGGGTGAGCTCAGTGTACCTCGCAGTTGCCTCGCGGTAGGTTTTATCATCTCCAATCTGAAACTCAGCTGAATTTCCCAGGATTATAAACAGTGACCCATCTGGACTTGAAGGCCTTTCTGATGCCAAAGCCATAGACTTTCCAATACTTCGGTGCTTCCTGGAACAGTGGAGAGTAGGATCCTCCTGCTGTATCCCTGGTGTCTTACTTAGTCATAGTAACTACTCAGTGCGTGTTAACAAGGGAGACGAAAGGAAAGGAAAATAGCAAACAATGGAGACCTGCGCTTGTTTGTGTCATTGAGTAAAAACCCTCTTCACACATCAGAAGGCAATGAAGTCCAGGCTGCAAAGGACAGAGCATGTGTGTAGGAGCAGATCCTAGACCTGTTCTGTGAACAGAAGATTCCTGACAAGTTCTGTGGAGACACACATTTGAAAAGCACTCAATTAATAATTTACATGGTAATAATTGCTGGAATGTTCTTACTGCTGTTCCTAATGTATTGCAACCATCTTTTATTTTTATACTCAGCTACTAATAGTTTAGATTTTATCACTTCTCAACCTAGCAGGAGCCAGGTTGAGTTGTTACTCAGGAGCCAGATATTTTTCCAGATGGGAAAGGCACCACTCTGTAAGGGCTTGGCACTAGGTACCATGGTTTGACTACAGGTAGCCGCAGTGAGGGGGCCAGAAGGAGCAGAGTGAGACTTCACAGATGCTGCAGGAATCTTCCAGGAGGAACCTGCTTCCTAAGCAGCCAAGATATGAACTGCATGCCAAAGGCAAAGGTGTTTTTGGAGATGGCATTCTAGGAACACACAGAACAGCCAGAGGCAGTGGGCGACCCCTGCAATCTTTGGATTGGGCAAGAACTCGAGGCCCGTAGTCACGCACTATCTGGCATCTGTCCCGGGAACCTGGCACCGGGCTCCAAAGTCCAGCGCCCTAGGCAGGAAGCTCTGCATGAAGAACTTTGACGTTAATCCCCAGCTTAAACTTCCTCTTCCCTAGCTCTAGGCTGGTGCTCATTGTCCTAGCACCTGCTGAGCAAATGAATAATTCCCTTCCCTCATTTGCATTGTTACCTTGAAGGTATTTATAGCGCGTGATCATCTGCCCCCTGAGTCCTCTCCTCCAGACTATAATTTAGCATTGGACCTAGGTCTGTTTGCTGTGGAACTGCGCATGTGCAGGAGCTCTAACACCAGAACCCCTGTCAGCAAGGGCTGTGTCTCCATCCAACCTCAGCTCTCACTCAAAACCAGGAGCGAAGATGTCGTTTCTGGAACTGATCTTCTCTGTTAGAATTTTATGATGACTGCTAGCAGAAATCTAAGGCTCTGCCCACTTGGCCTTGTGCATGTGTGCGTGTGGGTGTACATGTGTGTTTGCTTGTGTGTGTGTGTGTGTGTATGTGTGTCCACATTTGTTTGCTACAAGGAAATGTGGGGAAATAAAGGGAAAAAAAGGTGAAAGTTGACTTTTTTGGGAGGATAGGCTAATGGGGATTGAACCTAGGCCCTTTCTGGTGAGTTCTATTCCAGAACTTTTTCTAGACATTTTTATCTCAAAAATAAGTTCTTGCTAAGTTGCCCAGGCTGGGTTTCAACTTAGTTCGACATGCCTCAGCCTCCCAGAGTGCTGGGATTATAGGCGGGTGTCACCATGTGCCCAGCAGGTGGACTTCTCAGTGCCCCTCTTCTGCCTGTCTGGACCACTCTGACTCTACTCACATCTCCACTGCATTCCGGGGGAGTTCATGGCATTACTGGCCATTCTGTCATTGCGTTACATCTCAAGCTCTTGTTATTTTTTTATTTACAAAAATTATTGAGCCAGGGTCTTGCTAAATTTCCCAGACAGGAGGGTGACTTGTAATTCTTTTTCCTCCATCTCCATAAGTACTGGATCTATTACAATTTTTGGACCTGGCTAAAACAAAAAGAAAAAAAAACCAAAACAACAACAGGAAAACACCAGGAGATAAAGCAATTTAAGATATTTATAAAACAGGGGCTGGGGAGGTAGCTCAGTAGAATAAGTGCTTGCCTGGCAAGTGCAAAGACCTGTGTTCAATCTGCAGTTTCATGAATAAATCAATAAGTCAATAATACAAAGAGAGAACATTCCCTTGTAACACAAATAACTCTCTCAGCCTTTCAAGACTTTGAGGCCACTGACCACTGAAACATGAGGAACGCCACTTATGGACTCTAAGAAGCGGACCGGAATTCAGGACAACTGTTTCAAAGACTGGTAATGAAACGCTACAGCTTGAACCAAGGATCTTTTGGGAACCTTGTCTGCAAGACATGATGCCGCTGGATTCAGCTCATTTTCTGACTCAGAGAGAAAAATATGTTCTTTCAAATAGACATTTCTCAACACACACAATTGAGAGCACATTGAACCTGAAGCCAACTACATCATCTCCGTGTCACCACCCTGGTAACAGCTGGAAGCAAGGCCTTGGTCCTGTGACCCTACGCGGCCCTGCATTGCTGGGTGAACTCACCTCTGCCAAGACCAACAGCACTGAAGGTTGTGTTTGGAGTGGGGCTGCGGCATTGAGAAGAACACAGCACTAGACACTTCATGTGGCTCCAGAAGACACTGTCCACACTGCGGGGAAATCCAGCAGACAGTAACTTAGCCAAGAAGTGTGTCTAATGTTTTCTGGAGTAGGAATGGTGCTGCCCATAGGATGCACTTAGAGAGCATAACAGATTTTCTGTGACATCCCTGCCAAGGTGGACAGGCCAGGGCAGGAAAGCCCAGACGGATTCAGGTTCCAGAGTCACAGTCCAGAATGGGCAGTCCGGGTCCACTGAAGTCTGACAAGTCCATGATAGCCAGAACCATTCTGGATTAAAGGTGACCAGGAGTTAATGAAACAGAATTGAACATGTGTTCCTGGTACAGACTCTGGGACAGGAAGAAAAGGAAGATATTGTTAGGAAAGTTGGCAAGACATGAGTAGATTTTGTTGGTTGGACGCTTGTGTTGGTATCAGCACTGAGGGGATGACACAGGGTTAGGAAGCCAGAGCTCTTATCTGAGAAAGCCAAACCGTGAGAGAATCTATATCCAGGAGAACAGAATAATAATGGCTTAAAGAATAAATCTATCCTAGCCAAAACACTGAGTATGTGGTCCTGATTTCTGTTGATTCCCTCCTGCGCCTTGTCTATGTCTGTCTGTCTGTCCACTAACACTGTTCCCCGCCTCCCAAGGTCTTGAGGTTGGTGGTAACATAACTCTCAAGCCATCTGGGGACAGCAGTTTCTCCCGAGCAGACCAGAATTACAGCAAGCGACACCTTGAAAGGAAGTGTCTTCAAGAACCCAAGCATTTGAACTTGAAATACAAGGTTTCTGGCACCAAAGCCCATGGTTCTGACAGCCAGGCTGGTCCCCTGTCACAGACCCGGGGAGGACCTTGATGCAGAGAAGAGCATGTTCTGCCCCAAGAACCCCGGGTTCCCAGTCTCTTGGAAGGAAGGGAAGCAGCTGCCCCACCCTCCCTGACAGGGCGCCGCTCCCACGTGAGGGCAAGGCAGCTCCACAGAACACGTGGAAACCACTGATTTCAAACTGCACAATACTGTATGAGGAAGATGAGGTAAAACATGCGTAAGTTATTAACTATTGTCACCATGATGAGCAATCAATCAGACACTGTATGCCTGAAATGTGCTTGAGATGGGGGCATGTCATTGCTGCTTTGTGGTGGCCGAAGAACAAAGGCAGCCTCAGGACCAGTGGGGCAAACCGCTGGGTCTCTGCAGGTTGGAGCAGGTAGGCGCTTTGTTAAGAAAGCCCCTTTCTGTTATCTGAAACCAGGAGTTCTAGCTAGACTCCTTCTGGAGGTCTCCTTGGAAGGGGCATGTGCCTTCCAATCCACAAGTCAAGCCTTGCAAGGGTGAGAAGAGCCAGTGCAGGAGGGCTCTGTAGAGCCACACAGAGCCCCACCCCCACCCCCCCACACAGTGCGAGGCCCCACACCAGGGAGGACAGCCCCACGCCAGCAAGGACGTGTGCCTCTTGTCCACACTGTGCTTTACAGCTGACATGCATTGTTTCCATAAATCTTGCACTGCCGTCTCAGAATGGCCACTGCCATTTTGTTCTAAGGACAGAGGTGGGCTCACTCATGTCCCCTGGCCCTTCGCAGTCCCTATGATGGTGCCCTTGTAAGTGACCTCCTGAACGGTGGCTCCAGCGTGCCAAGAGGAAATGAAAGCTGCAGCTTGCTGGCCTTCCTAGCGGTGAGGGGGGCTTACCGTGCCTGTGGCTTGGAAACGCTTTCTGTGATATTCTGCAGGCAGATTGATCTAATTACGTTTGGCTTGGGTTAAGATTAAAATTAATTGGTCTTTTCATGATCAGATATCCAGAGAGTAATAGGGCCAGACACGTGAGAACTGTTTGGGTTTAAGGATCTGCTGTGGATCATCCACAAGCCAGAGACTGTGCAGAGAGATGAGAGGCGCACACGGAGCGTGTCCAGCGGCCGGCTTATCCCTAGGACCTTCATGCAGCTTCATGCAACAACATGCAGATGCTGCTGCCCACTGAGGCATGCACTGCCCTGCAGACCTGTCCTGGCCCTGAGGGAGAAGCACAGAGGGCCTCCCTCTGCAGCGCTCCTGTTGCCTATTAGACTCTGAGGAGTGCTGACTTTTGAAGAAAGAGCGGATAAATCATTTTAGAGGGGGACAGAAAGAAAAAGGATGATAAAGGAAAAGAAAATCTACTGTCACCCTCCTTTAAATGCCACAAGAAAATGTCAAGGAAATCGCTTTACTGGAAATAACGGAGAAGTTCAAAACAAAATTGTCAAGTGTCACCCTGGGCTGACTCTCCCGTAGACACCGCTTCTCCTCAACAGGCAGTTAGCTGCCTCTGCTACCAACTATCCCCTAGGATGTCACTTCTCTGGCCCTCAAATGGAGGAGGGACAGAAACACACCCTAGGAAAGCCTTTCAAAGGGATCAGAAAATAAACAAAGGATTCAGAAAGGAGTGGGCACGAGATTCTGCTCACTGCCTGGCCTCTTGGTATCCAGGACAATGTGTTTGAGCAGCCACAGAATGGAGGATGTGATCGTCCCCTTCAATCAATCATTATCAAAAGTCTTTATTAAGCGATTCATTGTGTTGGGCTGTGTACGGGTTGCTATAAATCGGGGACTCTGCAAAGACACATTTGCTCTCATGATACTTAAAATCCATGACATTTCATGATCCTGTAAAAGGTTTCCCTGACTTCCTTAGAGACATTTATTTTGCTTTTTAAATTTTCTATTCTCCTTTCATTATAATGGCAACCATAACTGTGCTTTGGCAGAAATATGTGGAACAAGAGGTTCTCCGCATTATTATAGCCATGCATTCACTGAACATTTAAAAAGGTGTTGCATTCTCTACTGTCTCACAACTAGGTCTTCAGCAGGGCCCTAGAGACAGAAATGGACACACTACAGGTCTGGTCCTTGGGGAACTCATGAGATCTTGTAAGGAATGAAATCGAGGGTTTTTGTTTTTGGATTTGCAAAATAGAAAAGAAAACCTTGCCTCATAAAATATTCTAGGAAGCTCAGTAAGTGGGAAAAGTTAAGTGGTGAGAAAACTTCCAAAGGTAGCAACGCCATTTGCAGGTCCATTTTATCTACAGTGGAGCAAGGACCAGGGATGCTGGGCAGCTTTCCCAAGCTCATAACTGGCAGAGGACCTGGATGTGGTACCCACTGAGAGGGGCGCCTGGCAAGTGTCCAGCTGCCGCCACCAAGGGTCTTGGCTATCCACAGGACCCAGGAAAGCAATCTCCAGACGCACTCAGAGGTACCCTTTCCTAAGTAGCTCTTCTTAAAGATCTCTCTGAGTACCTCACACAACTTCGTGTCTTTCTCATTTCTCCAGACCTTTCCACAACACTAAAATTTCTAATACTGAGAGTTGATTTTATGAGCTCTTTTCTACACCAGAAGGAGATCTTTAGTAGCCATGGGGCCCTGGTTTTATCTGATAGATTAGGTGAAGGTAAATAATAAGAAATTATATAAAGTAAAATCCTTATTATTCCTCACATTTAGATGAACTAGAATATAATGAAGGTGGACTTGGACAGAGAAGAGAAGGGTCTTCATGGGAGACAAGTGTTCAAGAATTCAATTGTTAGAGCATGGTTGAGAAGACAGACAATGCTGTAGTCTAGATTTCACTACAGTCTCCTCAAGCAGGGCATGCAAGACATGAGCATCACTATGCCAAAACTGGATTGACTGAAATATGTAAGTTTCTAGGTTTAAAATTGTTTCCTAAGATGCACTGAGATACTTTTTCTATCTTCGTGTGTGTGTGTGTGTGTGTGTGTGTGTGTGTGTGTGTGTGTGTGTGTTTTACTGGGAACCAACTCCAAGGCCTTCACATGGAGCTACATCTTCACTGTACTTCTTAGGATTAGTATTTTTATTTTGAGACAGAGTGTAAGTGGCTAAGTTGTCCAGACTGGATTCAAATTTGTAATCCTCAGCTTCCAAAAAATTGCTGGAATTACAAACCTGCATCATTGCCTGGCCAGAAATACTTTTTAATGGAAAATGTTTCATTGTTGTATTCTTGTCATGAGACTATGCTGCCATTTTTTAAAATAACAATAACTGGAAACATTGAGTATTATGATGAGAAGAATTTATCCTAAAAGAAATCCCTTAAATTCAGGGGGAAGCCACAAGCACGGGCCGCGTGTCCTCAGAACTGGCAGTCATGCTTGTGTGCAGAAGAAGACTGGATGGATACTGATCATCCCTACCCACGTTTTCCCGTATTTTTAATTCTGAGAGCAGATATGCGATTTAAATGACTTTATCTGCTTTCTTGTCATATTGAAGTAGTCATTAAGGTGTGGCATTAAGTGTTTTGCTACTGTTTTTAAGTGACAACAGTATCTTGAAATCTGGTTTAATAGCTTATAGCATGAAAAAAAACAATTCTTCAAATCTCTCAATGATAACATCTTTCAAAACAACCATTACCAACAGATAGAAGAATACCTACAAACAATTGACTATGGTCTCAAAATATCACCGTCACTTTTCACATTTGTTATCCACAGAATCCTCTTTGTTCCAATGACATGAGGGCACAAACACACAGACATGCCAGCTCTTTTCAACTTCGGCAGTATTGATCAAATTTGGACATAGACAGCCACAAATAAGTAACTATTTGTTAATATGAACAGGATGAATGTTTGCGAAGCTGAGCATAGATCTTGGTGGAATAAGCCAATACACAAGGCAGCCACTGGACCTTCAGGGAAATCAAGACAAATGAAACAACAAGGCCAAAGAGCCCTGAGAAATTGATGAATCTGGGCACCCAAAAGTATGTCAATATCTATTTCTCCCTGCGCATAATCATTCTGAAACTTCCTATCTGAAAGCCAGATGGTGCTGAACCACAGCTAAATTTAAGGAAGGACTTCCCCAAGGTTAATGAAGGGCTGGCCCAGGCGCCTGAGAGCTGCTGCATCTCACCTGTTTGCCTATAGCTTGTGCCAGACCTGGCTGGCTCCACTCACTCTACGCATGATCGGTGCAGACCCAGTTGAATCTAATCTCCTCTACATCTGGGGTTTGGTACAACTGCACCAACAGAGAACGATGCAGTAATAAGGCGTCTTTGGCGTACTGGAGCTCTATGCCATAGTGTGGATAAATGAACGGAGCCTGTGGACGAACGTGCCCAGGGGACTGCGTGTGCACACACAGCAGGGCTTTGAGAGGGACTTTGAAATCTCTTCAAGGCACTGACAGTTTCTCCAAGTTGTAGGACTGAAATTCGCTGAAGCTCTTCATTCCTAATTAGGAGAAACTGTAGAAGCTGCAAGGAAACACAAAGGGGAAGACAAAGTACATGGCAAGGAAGGAGAGAGCAGGGGACCCCATAGTCACAAATGCACAGGAAAGGGAGAGAGCAGCTCAGGGCCACAGCAGAGGAGTCTCCAGAGAGGAGGGGCAAGGACAGGATGGAGGGGACAGTGCCGTCACCGGCTTTTCCTTGGATTCTTCAGGAGGAAACATTCCACATTGCCAAGTTTTCATATTGATAAGCTAAGCCATATTTCATAGCTAATAGGTGCAGTTTTTTTCTTCAAAGGATAAAACACATTACACTAATATTCTACCCTGCTGCGTCTGCCCACCCGGGATAGCTGTGCTCTCGCAGGAGTTGCTCGCTGCCTCAGTAGCCATGTTTATTTACTCATGATTTATGGTCCTCCTACTTGGAAAAATGGCCGGAGACAGCTTGTGATGTTAAAACAGTTACAAAGCCAGAGAGCAAGAAATTAAAACAGGGGTGCAAACCAGCCAGAATGGACAAGGAAAGGAACGCATCGGGCCCCACAGGATGGGATGACTGAGGATCGCTGAACCATAAATTTAGCTCGAGGCTGCCAAGACCAAGAGAGGCAATGCAGATGGTCATTCATGTTCTCCTCAATGGGAACACAATCACACCGGGCCCCAGGGCCGCACAAATCCTTCTCTGGTGGTGCTCAGCACGTGCCCCACCAGACAGTAACCTGACAGCAGCTTCACTACGTTTTTTTGAACAACATAAATGCTTTTGCACAGGCTTTCTTGCTTTCACTTCTCTGTAAGCAGCTTGCAGATTCCGTATTTAGACAAGCACAGGCCCTTAAATAGGTCCGGCTTGGCACGTTCTACCACACCTAGCTCAGCGCTTCTGAAACACGGGTATTTTTAAAAGATATGTCTGTGTCTCCACCTCAGATATTCCCAATCACTGACAAGGAGAGTGACTGAAGAGTCTATTATTATTATTATTATTATTATTATTATTATTATTATTATTATTATTATTTTGAGTAAAGGTTGAGCAGGGGTCGACCTCGGTTGGTACACAGGCCATGGCTTAGGTCAACTCATGGTAGAAAATATCACATGCTAGACAGATCATTTTACCTCTAGTTCTGAAATGTGCAAGCTGGCCCCTTTCTGGGGACACTTTTTCACCTTAAAGGTTTGAGAGACTACCCGAGTGAGGACAGAGGAGTTGTCCAAGCTGCACAGGGCACTGCTGGGGACAGGGACCTCCACCTGGCACACAGCCTGCTGTCAGATGCCAGGTCTGCTCACGGGAGGCAGCCACGCTAAAGGGTCCCACCAAGCGAAGAGAGGGCTGCTGTGCTCTGTGCAGCGACACGGACGATTACCCCGGGAGCACCTCACGCTCCCAGGCTCCCTCTCTAGACACCGTAGACCAAGAATCTCAGTCCTTCTACTCCTGCTTTGTAATGTTATTATTATTAGTGTCTCATTTCTCTAATAAGAAAACAGAGGCTTCAAAAAACTAAATTGATTTTCTCTAACTTATACAAATGGTAAAACTGGGATTCAATTTATCTCTCCCTCCAAAGGCCAGTGCATTTTCTTCCGTGCATTCTGCACGGAGTTGTGTCTCCTCCCTCTTCAGAAAAATGCAGGAAAATTCACCACTAAGCCCTTTTAGTTATTCAACAATCTTGGGCCAATGAAATAGCTCAGTAGACTAAGCACCTGCTTAGACAAGTTCAGGGACCCGGGTTCAACCCCCAGCTACACCAGATGCTACACCGGCCCCATCCCTGGGCATGCTGAACTAGCCACTGAAAACTGGCGTGGTGACACCGTCCTGTAAGCTCAGAGCTGGGGACGCTGAGCCAGCAGGATCACCGAGTCCAAGCTGCGTAGTGAAAGCCTGCACCAGACACATATTTTAGAAAAGAGAAAAAAGTCAGAATCTTTAGGGAGAGGGCCCTGGAGATGCTCTAAACCGGAAACCAAAACCATGCAAGGACTTCACTGAGCCAGGCACAGAAATCTCTAGGCCCATATTTTATGAGGACATTGCCAGCTTCCTTAAATGTTCTTTGTGTCAGTTTTTCATCTTGAAACACTGGCTTCTCACCCACAGAGTTGAGGCATGAGCTAAATGAGATGACTTTGGGTAGCACCAAGGTCCTGATCAGTAAATTCTGCTGGCTTATGGCTGTAGCAACAGTAAAGTTGCTAAGGTGTATGGGAGGAGAGAAGGGACCAGCAGTAATCCCGAGCAACAAGGGCTCAGCCCTGGATGGGCCAAGCCAGAGTCTTAAGATTCCATGCATCACTGTAAGAATTGCTAAAGTACCTTGAGCGAAAAGGGACAAGGGAAAATATAGAAGGCATGAAAGGACAGCAGATGACCTGAGAACCACAACTCAGTTTAGTCTTCTAAATTTTCACTTAAGCGGCTGGGAATATAACTCATTAGCATAAGGACCTGCCTGGCAAGTGCAAGGTCCCAAGTTCAATACCTGGTACTACAGAAAGAAAGAAAGAAAGAAAGAAAGAAAGAAAGAAAGAAAGAAAGAAAGAAAGAAAGAAAGAAAGAAAGAAAGAGATCAGTTCTCACTTAAGTTTCCAAAACTCTATCATCTGATTAAAATAAAGCGAGAGCATAGAATTTTACAAATAACATTTGGGAAGCAGTGAGTTGGCGTGAACTGAGACTTCTGAAGGAACTGTAGATCTTATGTGGGACAAAAGCTGCACAGCAAAGTTGGGCGGGTCTCTTGGGAAGCCTGTGGAAGGCGCACAGAGAGCAGTGTTGGGCAACGCGTGCCCCGGTGGATGGAGAGTGCTTTGGACCACGAGAGGAAGACAGTCACTTCAGATCTGCAGAAGGACAGACCGAGCTGGATGTCCAGAGAGACTCAGGCTGGGATGGGTGGTAGGAAGACTGTCAGGGCTGAAACCCGTCTTCCCGCTTTCATCAGTGTCCTATCGGGAAGACCCCAGAAAGCAAACTTTGCTGCTAGGGCCTAGAGCCACAGCTCTAAAGCTTCCAGCCTACTAGCCAGCACTAAGCCCTCCAGGAAGCACTAAGAGAACAGGAGTAGGGAGGAGACCACATGCTCCTGCTCATAGAGCTGGCCTACAACCCCTGTGAATTGCTTCCCATTGAACTTCAGCAAGGAGAAAGTATCGGGCAGGCATGATGGTTCAGGTCCATACGCTCAGCATTCTGGGACACGGAGACAGGAGGATAACAAGTTTGAGCCTCAGTTAGGCAAATGTCTCAAAAAAATGTTGGAATAGGCCAGAGATGTAACTCAGTGTGAAGACCCTAGGTTCTCAAATACATATATTTGTCTATCTATGCATGCATGTGTTCATGTGCACACATGTGTGCATGTGTGTGTGTGTGTGCATGTGTGCAAGCATGTGGTGGAAGTTTTGTTTGTGATGTGCTGATGTTAAGAGTTAGGACTTGGTGCAAGGTACTTGGGTCCCTGGAGCTGCTAGCTTCAGAAGGGACTAAAGTAGTTCTCGTGGAACCCTGGTCAGGTCTCAAGAGCAGGATGTTACACAAGCAGCAACAAGGGTCCCCCTGGTTTGTGTCTCACCATGCAATGGTCCGCACATGAACTCCTGCTGTGATTACCCAGCGTGGTGTACCACAGCCAGGGGACCCTGGCCATGAGGAAACAAATAGCCTTCAGCTTCCAAAGTTGTAGGCTGAATCGTCACTTTTCTTTCATAGAACGCAAAACAAAGAAAGAGGACAATGGAAAGACACAGGGAGAGAAGAGGAAAGTATACGTAAATTCGTAACAGAAATCTTTGCTGAATTCCCAGGGAAAACAATTGTCGGAATCCAGAGAAGTGAGTCAGGTTCCAGGTAGGGGAATCGGATGTGTGTCAAATAACCACAGTGTCACAGGAAAGGGTAAGTATGGAGGAAAGGTGTCGATGAAATCCAGGGGAGAATGGAGCAGGGCAAATATTCCTAGCTCATGAGGAAGGCAGAACGTGAAGGAATTGTTCGGAAATGAAATAAAAGAAGGGCAGTTCAAAAAATTAACAGAAGCAGAAAAATATACAGAGAGGTCAGGGTGCTGTTTGGACTAACGCTGAGCTCAGTCTGGCTCTGGAAGGGACAGGACAAAAGCAGTAGGGTGTGGTGGGGCCACATGGACTGCCCCTCCCAAACTGAGCCCACCGTGGCCTGGAGGCCCGTGCAAGTGGCTGGAGAGACCCCTGTCGCTTCAGAGCTGTGCTGGAGAGATCACGTGGCCTGTGTAAGGTGGACAGGCGTGGGAAAAGACTGCAGGAGAGAGAGCAGTTGGGAGCTGACTAAGTGAGCTCAGGGACAAGGTGAGGATGGAAGGAAGAATGGAAGTGGGCGTGGTGAAAATGGGCCAGAGAAGGAGAAGAAGAGTTAGAAAGAGCGGGGAAGAGGAAAGCACTGGAGAACTCAGCTCTTTTTCTCATCTGCTAAAACAAGGGTGCCCTGTATTCTAAAGTTCAGCCAGGGCTGGGGAGACAGCTCAGTAAAATAAGCACTTGCCTGGCAAGCTCAGGGTCCTGAGTTCAATCCCCAGGACTGGGAAAAAAAAAAAAAATAAAGTTCACCCAAACTGTAAAGCTCTAACCGTAGACAGAACATGAGAGAGCAATGCCACAGTGGTAGACAGAACTAAAACAAGGTATTGCTTGGTTTCTGCCTGCGACTCCATCCAGGAGTCCAGGCAACTTACATCTTCGGAAGAAGCAGAACCTCCAGTCTGCTCGGGGTCATGCAGCTGCCCACAAGCAGGGCGTGTGCCCTTTACTCCCCCACGCTGCTGGTCAGTGCTGCGGAGTCTCCAGCAAAGCCCAGGCAGCCGGCACAGCCGGTCCTGCCTCCGTCAAACTCGTACCTCCAGCTCCATCTGCTGGTGGTGGGGTCCCCTGGCCTGCAGGCCAAGTTCTGTGTTCCCAGCACCCTATGTGCACCTCATGTTTCAGCTCACACATGCAGACACACACAGAGACACACATACAGATAAACACATATGTAGATAATCACACCCACATTCAGACACACACCAGATACACACACAGGCATACACTCGGAAGTGCGCAAACAGGTGTATAGACAATAAACACAAGGCAGACTCACACACAGATGTAAACACAAACACACACACACTCATATACGAAGACAGACACAGAGACCCACAGATACATCCAGAAACACAAAAAGGATGGCCAGCACTCCCATATACACACAATGCCACAACGACACGTGTACAGGCACATACCACTGTCGGGGACACACAGATATACCGGCCGCACATGCAATCACACAGGCACGAACATAGGCAGGCATGTACGCACGCATTACGCACGCACGCACATACGCATGCACGCACACGCGTATGCACATACACACGCACGCACGCAGTCTTTCCTCAAGGGAGGTCCGTGCCTAAGGAGCCCTCAGCCTACGGACTCCGGCTGGGTGGCTCCAGCGCCTCCCTTCTGCGGTCTGCGTGCCCTGGGACCAGCTCTCCACTGAGCAGGATGCAGACTGCGCTGCCTCCCTCCACATCCTTGAGCAAAACGCAAACAGCAGCCTCGTAGGGCTGGCGTGGTGGAGAGGGTACAGTCGGATATGTGAAAAGCTAATTTGCTGGTTAATTTACTTCTGCACTGCTAATTGATCCTGTGATTCCTTCCTGTCCTCTCCTCCCCAGTCCAGGTGGTGGGGAAGGAACAGGCCGGCTCCTCACACCACCCTCCTGCTCCTGCTCCTGCTCCTGCTCCTGCTCTGCCCCGGGTGGCGGCAGCACGCCGCTCCCTGCTTCCTCCTGCAGGAACTGGGGAGGCAACTGGTTCCTCCCGGTTTCCCATTAACCTACTTTCCCTGAAGACCCCGGTGTGCTAGAAGAATCCTAAGTTCGGGTGAATTTTATTTTTATACCAGAGAAATCGTGGCACTGTAATGAAAATAACCACATTTGTTCTAACCATTTAAGAAGATGCCCTTCCTAGCCACACCTCCTAGTAGCTGCCTCCTGGCGGCAGTGGGCACGGTGGCTGCCCAGCCTGCTCAGAACGTGAGAGAGGGAGGCTCCTCCAGGAGGAATCTGCATGCGCTGCTGACGGCAAATGCAAACGCCTTTGTCAGCGATCTCCAGCACCTTGCCGTGCGCAGGTATTTTTAGTCCACACGGATTTGCAAGGGGAGACAACACAAGCACACACCAAGGTAGTGCGAGGTGGGCACCTGATTTGGAACACGCATTCCTTGAGGATTCAGAGCTCGAAAGCACGGCTGGTCCATCCTGGAGCCGGGCTCTGGAGACTCAGTGTCCTTGGCATGCACCAGCGGCTTGGGGCAGGCGCCTGGGCCCCAGAGTCCAGAGGCAGAAGCCTCTGCCGCCAGCTGCCCCTTCGGGTCCTGAAGCCTGAGGCAGCAACCTGGGGTGCTGCCACTCACCCCAAGCCAGGGCTACCTTTGTGTTGTTCCTGTGTAAGTCTTGAACAAGACGAAACAGGGAGAAAGAAAAGAGCGCTAAGGCCGTGTGTATGTACGCACGTGTGTGGGTATAATGTTGGGAAGGATGTAGTGTGTGTGTTTTATTGTATGTCCTATGTGTGAATCTCTGTGTGGTGTGTGTATGGATCAAATGTGAGCATGTTGTATGATACATATATGTGTGTGCCATGTGTGAGTATTGCATGTGGGTGGTGAGGTGTTTTTCTGGTGTGTGGGGGGGTGTTGTGTGTGCATCAGAGTGCTGTGAGTGTGTATCACATGTAAATGCTTTGTGATATACATGGGTGCTGTGCATGTGCTTTATACATGCATGGGATGTGTGGCTATAGTGTGTAGGTGTGTGGTGTGCATGTCCTATGTATGGAATTATCTGACAGGCAGCGAGGGTACCGGGCAGGAGCTAGCTGACCAGGCCAGGCCAAACATGTGCATGGCTTCACTGTGGCTCCTCAGGCATTGTTCTGTTCTGTAGGTTTCGGTTTTGATTTTCAAACTAGCTATCAAGTGCAGAGCAGGAGGGAATTGTTAGGCTGGATAAGCAAAGTGTAATGATTACCTTTTGAATAGCGCTGGTGCTAAATACAACCGATTCGTGGTGTTCTGACACTCAATAACAGACATCAACTCGTTTGTACCCAGCAATCCATGAATTCTAAATTTTGTTTGGCGTGACACAGTAAAATACAATTTGGAGTAGCACAGACATGGGCGTGAAGGCTTCAGTGCAAGACCTTGGATAAGCTATTTGAGCCGTGCATGTCCCAGCATTCCTAATGGTAAACAGGGTTGCCAGCACCCACCTCCAAGATCCTTGTGCAATGTGGGGAATGTAATGCAATGTGGTCAATGAAGTGTATGAGACCTTGTGTCTCCCCAGCTAACCAGCACCCACTGCGCTGCCCAAGGAAGAAGCTAGGACCATTGACACAGGGTGGCACTCAGGGCTGCAGATGCCTGGATGCTTGGAGGGGCACAATGAAGAGAGAATTCATGGACACGTTGCCCTCATCCCAGACTCTGCTATTGTCACAATCAGTCAACCAAGGGTTGTCCAAGCCCAGGAGCTTTGAACAAACTACAGTACTGAGATGAAAGAATTAGGAAAAGGGGTGTGAGCTCAACAGCAGGAGAGATGACCTGTGATGAGAGTGGTCCACTGAAGGAGGACAAGGTAATAAACTCTGCTCCCCAGCTGTGCCCAAACAGTGCCAGGCAGGCCTGCTGCGAGGCGGACTATGGGGAAACTTTCATGAGTGGAAGGTTGAGCTGTATCAAAGTCAGCACTGAGCATTCTCCCAGTGCTAACAATCTTCACTTCTGCAAACCAACAGAGGGTATTGCTACTCCTGTTTCCCCTTGACACCTAGCACTCTGGTAGCCCCTGCTCCCTCCTGGGGACAAGAGGAATGAGAGGAAACCTCCAGCATTTCTGAGCCCTGCCCTGGGACCATGAAGCAATCCATTAGAGCAAGAGGGAGAGTGAGTCTGAGAGTCAAGCTTAAGATGATAATTAGGTTTCGCGACAGTCTTAATTGAAACCGGTTAGTCCACCAGGAGGATCTCTTGGGTCAGCCCTGCTCGTTACAGTCTCCAGCAGCAGGAGAGTGAAACCCTCCAGCGACGAATCCCGGCAACTGGTTAGAAGCCCCGCACCAGGTGTAGGAGCACTTGGCACGCTTCCTCTTGGGGCATTCTTTCCTCCTCTACTTGTGTTCTCCTTCACAGCCTTGCTCTCCCACCCTGCCTCCTTTTACGGAGACAGAACCACCTTCACTGGTTAGGTTGTTCATGTCTTGCCTTACAGGCGGCTCTCTGCTTGGTGGATTTAGCAGTGACTTCTCGCCCTCTTCTCTTTCCTTCTTTGGACCTTCCAACTTTGTATGCTGGGTATACTGGCACTCCTTAAAAGTTCCATTTCTAATTCTGCCAACTCTGTTTTTACAAAGTACCCCATTTTCATCAGGTTGTCTCTAGGACCTGCACTAGAGTACCCGAAATTGTATTATCGTATCTCATCACACAGCAGGCCATGATCACCACCTCTAAGCTTTAAATATGAATGAATCAAAATGATGCCCAAGTGTAGCCAGGTCTACAAGCAAGGGCTGCCCACCCAGGCCATGTGACAGCCTGAATGTCTATGTGATGACCAACATTCCTCGCACTGTGGAGCAGTTTTAGGGAAACAAAGGAAGATGAAAGGAGGGGTAGAGGGAGGTGGAAAGCTGAGTCTGTACCCACATCGTGCAGTGTATGATTTGCAGGTCATGGTTATGAGGAAGGAAGAGCAGAGAGCCCCTGTTGCATGCCATCAGGAAGCCCTCGCCCTTGGCTTTCACGCCGGCTTGCGTTCGTGCTGTTCTAGGACCAGAGTGGTAGACTTAGGGATGCGAAGGTATAGCCCACGACTTGCTGGATCTAGGTTGTTGGGCTTTTGGAGACATTCTGAATATGTTCAGTGTGCTGTAAAGCAGAGTCAAGAGGACCCCAAGAACATCTGCTGATGGAACTAGAGGTCTGAGCAAGTGAAGGTGGAAGCACCGCTGGTGAAGGGGTGAAGCCTTTCCCAGAGACAGGCTCTGAGGAACACAGGCACCGCAAAGGAGAGCATTGTGGTTGTCCACTTCACAGTGCTTCCATTAAACACTCCAGGCTGAGTGTGTATAAGGAGGGGGCTTATTTGGCTGATGGTGCTGCTGGGTCCCGGAGTGGGCAGCGAGTCCACCATGGGGCCCCAGTGCAGAAGATCTGCTGTCCATGCACGAAGCCAAAGAGCGAGCCAGCTCTTCCCACCCCTCTGAGGCACACACCAGTGACTTCACGGCCTCACCCGGGGCCCAGCTCTGACAAGGTCCCTCACCTCTCAACACTGCCACCCTGGGACCGTCACGTGCACCTTGGGGGACTTGCTCAGTTCACATCCACACCATAGTGAGCACCTTAGGGACTTTCTGGGAAAAAAAAAAACTCTGAATCTGCCACGCCCTCCTTCAAGCTGGTAGACTAACCTGCTCTTTTGAGAAACTTTGTTTCTGTCTTCCCGAATGCTGCCTAAGTGAGAAGCATGATTTTAGAAATGGGAGGAGGCATTATAAAACAGAAGGAGCTCTGTGTCGCACTGTAGGTACTTAAGGAAAACATTCCCTGTTCATTTCTTTTTTATTTTTTATGTATTTGGTACAGGGTCTCACTACACAGCTTGGACTCCTAGTGATCTTCCTGTCTCAGCTTCCCCAATGCTGGGATTGCAGGTGTATGCCACCATGCTGGGTCTAGGTAGCTGGCTCTGAGCACCCAGGTGTGGGGCTGGTGCAGACCCTAGTGCCTGGGATCAAATCTCAGTCCCTGAGCTTGCCTAAGCAGGTGCTTAATCCACTGAGCTAACTTGCTACCAGCCCTGCCAGATTTTTTCATTTTAGAAGTGCAAAACTGCCATGCAATGACCTTGAGAGATCTTTAGCTCTGAAACTCTAAAATCCTTTGTGAATATTTGTGAGAAACAGAAGAAGAATGTCACAGGCTCCTTCTCTCCTCCTTGAAAGTTTGAGAGACTGTCTCCATACGATTTAGTTAATTCAGCTAGATTTATATTTAAGCTCAATGACAGACACCCAATAATTCACATTTCAACGTTGGCAGCCATCTTGCCCTAAAGTGAATACCAGTTGGCATTTTGGGATTAGCAAGCGTCTCCATCTCTGCTTGCTGGGGACTATGAGAAGCCTCCAAAACTGTGTGAGCAAAAACCTGAATGGGGCCAAGTTCTAAACCTAGCAACTTAGATGCGGGGCATCCTTTCAGAAAGTAACCTGACCCACTAAACAAAAACTCCATTCATACATGAAATTCCATGGCGTGTTCATTGAGGGTGCAGAGTTGTACTTACTCCTAAGATTAGGACTGTTGAAGACACACCCATACATAGACAGCCTGAGCAAAGAGGTAAGTGAATCAATGAAACTTCCCCATGAGATCCAACCCCCTTGGACAAACAGCCACTGCGGAGCTGCTGTGCTGTGCGGGAGACACCTTCTAGGACATGGAAATCACTATCTCGTCAGGCATCTTTTCCTTTGGAGGTGGTGGAGATGTTAGTTAAAAATGATTCCTTAGTCAGGGCCCTTGCCTTAAATTCCCTGCACCCTTGGGCCCAGCTGTGCCCTCTGAGTAACCTAGAAATGCACCCTCCCTGCCTCACGTAGCTGTTATCTATCTGACATCCACGATGCTGTCAGAGCTCAAGCATCCCCGCATCTGATGGTAACTGCACTCCACTCCCCAGTGCTGCCCGTAGATTTATCCTCAGAATCCCAGTTGATTTACACTGTTTATACTGAAGCTGTGGTCCTTGGTCCCTCACTGAAACTGTAGACTGTAAACCTCAATATGGCTTAAGATGGGACTGGAGAGGGCACAGTGACAAGCCAGCCACACCGCTGGGTACTCAGGAAGCATGGACACTTCCTGTGTGGTCAGGCAGGGCCAGCTAGAACTCACTCATCTCTCAAGCCGACACCTGTGCCAGACTCCTGTGACAGCCCAAACTATGCAAGCAGCCCACACCTACCTTCCTTCCTTCCTTCCTTCCTTCCTTCCTTCCTTCCTTTCTTCCTTTCTTTCTTCCTTTCTTTCTTCCTTTCTTTTTTTTTTTTGCACTCTAAGACATATTCATTAGTGAAATATCAGAAACCTCAGGGGCAGCATGTGCTTCTAATTCATTTTCCAATTGTATAATGAGCCAGGAGTGAAATTTTTAGGGTGAATTTAATTGACCTTTACAGCAACATCAGGCAGATTGGCTTAAATGCTATTAAAGCAAAATGTAACCCGGCGAGACTTTCTAGAAGGTTATTGGAAAATCTATCAAGTTGTTTTTTTCTTAATTTTCATCAAGAAAGGAAAAGATAGATAGAGGACACAGAAGGATGAACAGACAGAGAGACAGAAGGAAAGACTGCAGTGGGCATGGGATGGGGAGGAAAGGGGGAGACTGGGGGATGGCCCCTGACTACTGGGGGGATTACATTTTAATTTAGAAAGGCAGCTTAGAAGCGTGCAATTAAGCTACAGGTCACACAGGTCTGAAGTCATGCTAACATCTGGGGACAGTACAGCGCAGCCCTCTCTTTATTAATGTTTCCGTGTTGGTGTTTGGCCCCATCTAGCTCCAGAGGGCGATGATCCCTCGGAACAGGAAATGATGTCTTCTTTTTGCAACTGACACGGACCTTGTTTCCATCTCCATTTCCCCCTCCACCAACAGCCATGCTCAATTCTCAGTCATTAGATATCCATGGAAAGCGACATAGTCCAGAGTAGGTCATACCAAGAAAAGGGCCAAAGCCACACACAGGGTGCAAGAGCCTGCAGTGAACTCTGCTCAATTCTAGGTCACATCACAGGGTCATAAGATGATGGCCCAGTGTCTAGTGTGGTGTCCAGTGGGGGACAACAGAGTCATGGCCTCCAGAACCCAGCTCTTCACTCAAGCCAGAAACCAGTAAGATACTGGAGCCAACAGTGTGTCCCGAAGGTGCAGCCACATCACCGTTTCACTCAAGAAACAGCAGACAGAACTCAGGAGGGGTCAGCATGGCTCCTGGCCCTTCACCCTGAGAAAGGCCGCTTAGAAGGTTGGCCCACGGCTGTTGTCCACATACTTGGGATTCCAGAGAGTTCCAGTGTTCTGTAGTTCTGTTGTCCTGTGCAAGGGAAACCACAATGTTATGGTTTATGTCTAGTTGTCCCCACAAAGCCTCATGCAATCATGGGGTGGGAACTTCTAGAGTTTGCGACTTGATTCATGATCCACTGGGATTATGTGTTTTAGTACTGATGGGATTATGGTTCTGAGTACTTCTGGGATTATGGGTGTGGCCTAAGGTGGATAGGTTGAGGT
>PVKN010001430.1:0-52167 GCA_004027915.1 Capromys pilorides
CATGAGACAAGAAATTCTACCTTGTGAATTTATCATCTTTGCCACTTATTACAGCAAAATACTAGAAATAATTGAAATGTCTATCAATATGAGACTGTAAACTATTACACAATAGTAATAAATCTTCTAAGACCTTATTTAGTAAAAGTACCACATATGCTAAAATGTAAGGATTTCTAGAAAATCGTAATTCACTTAAAACAAGGTACACAAATTATAAAAACATTTTATCAATATATTAAAAATATACATGCAATGCAATATTTAAACAAATATGGGCTGGTGAGATAGCTCAGTGATCTAAAGTGCCTGCTTAGGCAACCTTACGCAACCCCAGGGACCACGGCTCCGTCCCCAGCACCACATGCCACCCCCATATGCCCTGCCCCAGGGCGGGCTGAGGCCACCACCACAAAATAAATAAATAAATAAACAAACACACAAACTAAACAAATAGTATTTAATAACTTTCTAAACTAATTGAAAGGAGGACAAAAGCAAAAGATTCTAAAACAAGTTCACATTAGATTTAGAAGTTTAGATAAGTTAGCAATTTTCTAGGAAAAAAATCAAAATAATGTCAAAAAGAAATAGCAACCTTGAATAACCATTTTAAAAATTGACTAATACAACAAAGTCCATGAGAAAAGCTATGAACAGCATATTAAACCAAAAAAGGACTGTTGCTCATAATCTGTAAAGAGTTTCTACAGATTAATAAGAAAAGGGAAAATAAATCTAAGTGGTCACAAACTTGAATACGTACATCATCCAGGAGATTATACAATTGGTCAGCGAATATGTAAAAATGACATTTAGCGTACTTAATCACTAATTTTTTAAAAAATGTTTAACGTTTATTTATTTATTTGGAACAAGTTCTCCTTACACAGCTCATACTCATAATGATCCTCCTGTCTCAGCCTCTCCAATGCAGGGATTACAGGTATGTGCCACCATGTCTACTTTCAGTGGCTGGCACAGCGCACCTGGAGTTCTGGGGCCCACAGACATGGTACCTGGGATCGAGCCTGGGTCTTTCGGTTTGCTAGACAGGCACTTAGACCACCAAGCTATCTCCCTGGCCTTTAATCATCAATGTAACCACTTACTCTGATAACCAACATATTCACTGGAATGACTAATATTAGTTATATACTCAATATCAAATAATTATATATCTAATATCAATGTAGCATAATCAGTACTTGAACACTGCTAGTAAAAATGAAAATTGGTTCAACGATTTCACCGGCAAGCCTCACTAAGACTGAACATATGCATATCTTATGATCCAAAAATTCAACCCCGAGGTTAAAAATAACATGTAAATGTATTCACCAAAATGTCCACAACAGCCCTGTTCTGATTAGACAAAAAAATGTCAAGTATTCAAAAATCCATTAATAAAATTAATACAAAATTATAACACATGTATCTTTTATTCTATTATTCATACACTAGAACTACACAAAACTGCATGATGAAACTCACAAATATACTGCTGAGTGAAAGGAGTCATATACAAAAAAATTCATCCTATATTATTCGGCCTGAGGATACAGCTCAGCAGCCCAGTGCTTGTCCAGCAAGGTCCTGAGTTCAATTCTAATTACAGCCCTCTCCCCTAAAACTATCATTCTGTATTATTCCATTGATACATAGTTCAAAGACGAAGAAAACCCTTATGGTTTAGTGAATTATATAGTGGTTACTATTGGGAAAGGCATTGAACTGAAAGGGTACATACAACAGGAACTTCTCTCTTTTTTTTTATTTTAGGGAAGGGTCTACCAGGTGTTTAGGGTCTCACTACTAGATTGGACTCACAGTGATCTGCCTGTTTACAACCTCCCACGAGATGGGATTACAGGTGCATGTCACCACGTCCAGTCGCAATTGCCTTCTCAGCGTGCCTCAGGGGCAGGGCTGGCATGGCAAGCCCAGGGATCGAACCGCTGGCCTCTGTGCCAGCTTGCAGGCATGTTAATCTGCTGAGCTATTTGGCTGGCCCAACAGGAGCTTTTTGGGTACTGATAATTTTGAATTTCTTTACTGAGATAAACTCTGATCAGCTGCCCAAGCAGGTATCAAATTTATCATACTTCTGCCTTGGCCCTGGGTAGCTGGAAGTATAGGTATTTACTACCATACTCAGTTCTCAGTTTTTAGTTTCTGGTATGGATTCTAGTTACACAGAACTGTCTGGTTTGAGAACACAGTTATGTCTTGCATACTTTTCAATATACAGTGGTGCCTCAGCTCACGAACACTTTTGTGTACGATTTGATTTGCAAACAGAAGCACTTGGCAAAATTTTTGTTTTGTTTATAAACTCTGCTTCAGATAACAAATACAAGCACAGCCATCTTTCCCATACAAACACAAATACGGCCATCTTTTCCAAAACTGTAGGACAAATTAAAGTTTGTGACCAAGGTACCACTATAGATAGTAAGCCTAAGTTAAAAAAATTCTTAAAAAGGAAAACTTCAGCCACCTAAAAACTTGACCAGGTACAGAGAGTATAGAAATAAGTTTTAGATTATCTACAAGAAGTGGATACAGAAAAAACTATAATAACATATTGATTGATTAACAAAAGAACTTCCACCAATGTACCAACATGAAAAATGTTCCATCAGGAGGCTTTTTACATCAAAAGCAATAGGCAGATTAGATCCCCAGCATGCTGTGCTGGCCCCACCCCCTGAGCATGCTGAGACAGCAACTGAAACTGGGCATGGTAGCACCTCTCTGTAATTCCAGCACTTGGGAGGCTGTAGACAGGAGAATCACTACTGACCCTACCCTAAATACAGAATCAGTCAACCAATCAATCAATTATCAATCAGAAGCAAGACAAGTCCTCATGTCACTGCTTCTACTCAAGAATAAAGTTGTATGGGCCAGGCAAGATAGCTCAGCAGGCTAAAGCACCTGCTTAAGCAAACTTAGGCAAGCTTAGGGAAGTGCAGAGACCCAGTTTGATCCCCGGCACCCCGTGCCGCACCAGCCACAGCGTCCAGTTAGGGTGGCACATGCCTGTAATTCCTGAAAACAGGGAGGCTGAAAACAGGAAGATCACTATGAGTGCAAGCTTCATAGTGAGACCCTGTAACAACAACAAAATACATTTTAAAAAATTTTTAAAAAAGAAAGAAAACACTAGTATGATATTAGGAGGGGAGGAAAAAAATTGCTACCACATATATTATTCTCTTCAAGGACAATACAAGAAAGTTTCAAGCCACTTCAAAAAGCAAGGAGGGTAAGTTTTCTAGATTCAAATTTTATCTATAAAAATCAATCATCTTGATACAATAACCAATTTGTTTATTAAATAAAAATAACTCCCACTTTTAAAAATTATTAAAAACACATGAATAAACTAGGCACAGTGGCACACACCTCTAGTCTCCACTACTTGGGAGGCTGTGGCAGAGGGATTGCAAGTTCCAGGCCAGCATGGGCAATTTAGTGAGACCATGTCTCAAAATAAAAAATGAAAAAGGCAAAGGATACAACTCAATTGTAGAATATTTATTTGCCTAGCATGTGCAAGTCCCTGGGCTCGGTCACCAGTACCACAAAACAAAACCATGAATAGATTTTAAAACAACCAAAAAATGATGTGCTAGATTCTTGGGGATAATTACTGATGATTATAAGAATATTTCATATTGTAGGAGAATTATATATGTAAATATTATTAAAGAATGGCTAAAGAAATAACCATTGTCATAAACAAGATGACTCAAACTATAAATATGCAAATTTCTGTCAAATTATATATTCAAAGTAATTCCAGCATGAGCATAAGGGGATAGTTTGTGAGCACCAATCAAAGAGCTTTAAGCAGAAGGACGCATTTGTCAAATGATGGTGGCAAAGGCAAAGGAGGACTTTTTAGAATCTGAAATCCAGGGTCAGCCAGATAGCTCAGCAGGCTAAAAGCGCCTGCTTAGGCAGACACAGCAGCTGGGGTTCGATTCCCTGTGTGCTGTGCCAGCCCCACCCCTGGGGCACTCTGAGCCAGGGACAGAGTCCAGGTATGGTGGTACACATCTGTAGTCCCTGCGCTTGGGAGGCTGAAAACACGAGGATCACTGTGGGTCTGATCTGTGTAGTGAGGCCCTGCAGACACTGAACTACATATAAATAAATAAATAATTGAAATCCACATTTCGAGGAACATACTTGATCTTTGTTTTTGTCATTCCTAGTCTCATTATTTAAGGAATAACAACAGCCTTGTTTCTCCATAAGCATTCTTTAAAAAAAAATCCAGGGTTTCAGGAAACAAATCAAATAATATTAAATCTATAGGTCAGGAAAAATGAAGGAAACTCAGCATAGGAAGTGATTTGAATATTAACAGCACAAAAAACTAATAACTGAAAAGAAACTTAGGGTAAACTCTAATACCAGTGAAATATAGTACTGAAGTTTAGAATTCCTTCCTAAGAGAAATGTAGAAATTATATTACTTATATATTTTATAAAGCATTTGACAGCATTCATACTAAAAATGAACATACTAGAGTCTAAAGGTTTCTGCAGAATTCTCACGTTATCAATCACTTAGAAAATCTAGAGAATCTAGTCTCACAGGACAAGAAAAGAGGAACTAGCCCAAGGAAATAGATAACAGAAAAACGATTCAGCACACTCTTGGAAACTTGGGAATGTGTGCTGGAGTTTAATATTAATGAAATGATTGGCTTAGGACACCAGTTTAAAGCAGCCTTGTACAGTGCTTAATAAAACATCAGCCCACAGGAATTTTCCACAGGCCTTCCCAAATTTATTAGTCATTGCAATAAATAGGAATGGCCTAAGGAAGCATACTTTTACTATGGGTTAGACTTTGTTTGCTCTTTTTTTTTTTCCTTTGTTACTTTCCTACTACTAAAAAATGTTTTTAAAGATCTAAACTGCTTTTCCTAAAGTTATGGACTATGTTGCAGCCTCCCTCCATTTATACCTGCGAATCCTTGTTCATGTTAGCTGCTTAAAAGTAGAATGTACTTCGAACCCATCTAACTTCTATCAAAATCCTACTTAACCTTCAAGACATAATTTAAATGTCACTTCCTCCCTGAAGAATTCTAAAGTGACAAAATTAACTGTGCCTTTTTGTCGTAAGGGGAATTATGTAATGAACTGCCACATATCAAGTGCTTTCTAAAATTTTAATCTCCTCAGCATTCCTATATAGTACTATTATCTCCGTAATAGAATAGCAAACTAAGGTTATATAAGATTACACAACACAATAAGACCATTAAGTTGGGATTTAAATGAAATCTATCTGATTTCCAGGGTCATGGTCTTTACGTAATTTCATGCTGCTTCTGTTATTTACCTTATCATCAACTTCCTTGACTTTATACACCAGGACCTAACAGGGTCCCACATTTATTTTTAAGCACTCTTCTGGTATCAGAAATAATGTGAAATTAGTACGTTAATTTCCCTCACATAATTAGTTTCTACCGCATGTAACCTCAGCACCATAAAAAATAAGAACCTGCACTTTTAACTTAACAAATAACTGGGACCAGACTTGTCCTCCCCCCACTCACTATAAACAATGAGGAAACTGGGCAAAGTACAGAAAGGAACTTCTGTTACACATTAGACAAAATGTAGTATAGAACAGCAATCCCTAGGCCAGGCATGGTGGCGCACGCCTGTAATCCCAGCACTCAGGAGACTAAGGCAGGATGACCGTTGTGAGCTAGAGACCAGCCTAGACTACAAAGTAAACTCAAGGCTAGCCTCAGCTGCATAGCGAGACCCTGTCTCAAAAAGACAAAAATCAAACAAACAAAACTGTGATCTCTAAACAACAGAAAATGTACAAGTTCCCAAACTGCCCTGATGTCTACCTAGAAGTACTTTCTGGGATTCAACATACAGAGTGGTAACCTAGCCAGAATACAGATGGCTTGTGTTGGGGTAACAGAGTTTAAAGGATAATAAGAGACGGAATCTTCAGGACAGAATTCTAAAAATGAGCCATGTAGAGAAGGGCTCAAGGAGTCTGCACAGGAGCCATCTTGAGACTACAGGTGAAACCTAAATTCCACATTCATAGAGTAAACTGAACAAGGCCAAGCAAAGAGCCATAAATGGTAAGCTGAATACACTTTCTAGAACTCACACACTTTAGTTTTGACCAACTAGAGACCTCACTCAATATCTAGAGCATGGCTTGGTGACTCCAGACAGTCAGACCCTAGAAGGAAAGCTGAACTGCTTTAGAGGAATGATTCTTAAAAGTTAGAACTCATCAGAATAAAGAGAAAGAAGGAAAAATTAATTCATGTTCTAGCTTCAAAATATTCAGAATCTGACTTTATCTCACACCTTCACTGCCACTAAGCACTCCGTCCAAGTCACCTTCCCCTCCCAATGGGAGTATTCCTATAACCTACAAATAGGTCTCTTATTCTGTTCCTAGCTTATACATAGTCTAGTCAAAAGTACTTCTGTGCTAACTGCGTCCACCACTGAACAAATACCTCACACGGGCCCTGAATGGAGCTTCTGCTTCCCAAGCAAGCATAACACAGCCCCTTGTCCTCACTGCTCTATCTGGAACCACACCCCACTCCCAATCCCACCCCACTCCCCCCACCAAATCTTCATGGCTTGAGATCTCCTTTAGGGTTTTTGTTCAGCTTCCACCTATATTGACAACCGTTTTTTTAAATCACAACTCCCAACTCTCCACACTCCCCAATCCCCATCCTGTGCTATGTTTTGGCATCAACACCTTCTAAATTACTGTATAATTAATTTAACGCTTTAATCTGTTCTTTATTGTCTCTTTCTCAAAGCTTCATGCAGAGGTTATTTTGTTCACTGAAACAACTCAGCCAGCTAGAACAGAGTCTGGCACACAGTACAGGCTAAGTAACGTACTTTCCAAATGAAATTGTACGAGTAACAGAGAAGCTAGATAAAAGAAAGGTAAAGGATAATACATAATCAGCAGGATTATTACTGTTGGTCTCCAACAGTATTTAAAGGGTAAAAGGAAAATTGGAATAAGAATTCACAAGCAAATTTCTAATTTAGGATGGAGAAGCAAAGACAACTCCGAAAGGAAAATATTCTAGTTTTGTACATGTGAAATAAATGAGTTAATTATATCCTTTCTAGGCTTTAAAAAAAAAAAACCTAAATCCTAAAGATCAAAATGTAATCTGCTAAGAAGTCTGTTGTGAAACAGGACTGATTTGTTGTTCGTGTTTTTTTTGTTTTGTTTTGTTTTGTTTTTTAATGTAAAAGGAATTGCTCTTACTTAGGTAACCTTTTGAAATGTTTAAAAGGATTTTTAAATTATAACAAAATATACTTCAGCTGGGGATATAGCTCAGTGGCACAAGGGCCTGCTTGACAATCACAAGGTGCTGAGTTCAATTTCCAGTACCAAAAATAAATAAATAAATAATAATAATAGGAGGAGGAGGAGGAGGAAGAGGAGGAGGAGGAGGAGTAAAATACATCTAACATAAAGTTTACCATCTTAATCTTTTTAAGAATATATTTCAGTTATGTTAGGCATGTTTACACTGCACAGCCAATCTGCAGAACTTTGTCATCTTGCAAAAATGAAATGCTATACACATTAACAATAGCTCACGTCATGTGCAGGCATGAATCTGCCAAAATGAAACCTGTTCATCTATATAACCAATGAAAGCAAGAGAGAAGGAAGAAAAAAATTCTCCCTTTTCCTATAACATCTAGAAAACATGATTCTACCTTCTATTTCTATGAGTTTCATTATTGTAAGTGGAGTCCCATATTATTTGTTGCTGTGACTTGTTTCTGCATAATATCCTCAAAGTTTGCACATGCAGTATATGTCAGAATTCTCTTAAGAAAAAAAGTTCCTTCCTTTTTAAGGCTGATTCGGAGCCCATTCTACTGTATTTTTGTTTTTTTAAAAAATATATATATATATATATTTATTTATTCATTTATTTGGTACAGGGTCTCACTATGCAGCTCAGAATCATAATGATCCTCCTGTCTCAGCCTCCCCAGTGCTAGGAGGTATGCACCACCATGCCTGGTTTCAGGGCCAGCAAAACATGCCTGGGGTTCCAGGGCCAGTGCAGTATGCGGTACTGGGGATCAAGCTCCAGTCCTTGTGCTTGCGAGACAGGCACTTAGACAACTATCTCTCCAGCCCATATACTGTACTTATATGCCACATCTTGTTTATCCATTCATCTTTGTCAGACATTTGGATTGACTCAACCTTCCATTTACTCTTCATAATGTCACTATGAACACAGGTGTACAAACGTTTCTTCTATTTCTCTGAAATCTTGAATGACTGAGAAATGTCCAAGACCATGAGTTAGGAATGGCAGGGCTAATGGGCAGGGACTAACTTCTTGCTGAAGTTTCTTTCTCTGGAAAGCCAGAGAAAGACTGTGTGGGGCAATAACAGTGTGAAATGTGTTTTCAGTACGGTTTGAAGAAGAACCCTTCCCTACCTCATACCATGTCTGGCTATTTTTGCACAGAGGAACGCTCATATCGCATTATATATTTCTAATTCTACAACTAGACACTACTAATATACCCTAGGTGGCTTGACAATGATTTATAAACTACTGTTAGCGTATACTTTTAAGATAAAAGGTAGACAGTAACTACCTTTTATTAGAATAATAAGAGGCCATGTAACAAGTTCAATTATTAACTTATCCTGCAGGCAATACGTTTGTTGACTTAGGACTCAAAAAGCCTTCTTTTTCTCAGGAAGATGCTTGTCTACCAACAATGGTGCACATTAAAATTAACACTGACTAAAAACACATTTAGCCAAGAGTGCAAATAGTTTTATTCCTGGAAAAAAAATAACAGTGACTAATCTGTACTTTTAAACCCCTTACATAACATTTTGTTTTACTTTTCAAAGAACGTGGAAATTAACAATAATTGAAGAAAGAAACAGGGAAAAAATATAGAAAACTCTTATAGAAAATGAAGCCAACTCTGAAAAACCAAGCTCTACCTCAGAATTCTCTTTTAAAGTGCCGTTAATCAAAGAGGGACACGAAGATAGGATTCTTTTAGGAATACATAAGCTACAGAGTTAAAATCAGAATACTTCAGGATTTCTTACACACCTCATAATTTGCAACCTAAAAAATAAAAACCAGCCAGATGAAAGATGTACACCTATAATTCCAGCATTTGGGAGCCTGATGGAGGATCACTGTGAATTTAAGGTCAACCTGTCTATAAAATGAGTTCAAGGCCAGCCTGAACTGTAGTTCAGTGAGATCTTATCTCAAAAAGAAAAAGAAAAAACAAACTTTATGCAGTGGAAGTATCATAACAAGTGAAGTTTCTTAGAAGCAAGATTATTGCTAATTGAAAAACTATAAAACAAATGGTGACACTACTTATTTTAATTTAAAATGTTCCTTCACACCATGATCAACTGGCCTATTGCTCCTGGGCTTGCTGCGGTCCATGACTGTGCAGTGGGACCCCAAAAGGTTCACTATGCCGGGGACTGTATGAACTTTAAAGCCCACTTCTTGAGCTCCATGTCCCTTCTTTTTGTATAATTTTTTATTGCCCAGTCTTCAGTAAAACTAGGCCTGGGAGATAGCTCAGTGGAATAAGTGCTTGCCTGGCAAGCACAAGGTCCTGAGTTCAATCCCTGGTCCTGCAAAAAAAAAAAAAAAAAAAATGACAGTCTTCAGTAAAAATGTCTCTACTACAGCATACAATTCCCCTCTCCTAACTGGCAGCCTTTAATCAGCTCAAGGGAAAAAAATTTGTTAAGTGAGTATACTAAATCTATAGGATTAAAACTAAATAGCGCTGAAGATACAGCTCAGCAGTACAGAGCCTGCCTGGCAGGAGCAGTGTTCTTAATACAATTCCTGGCACCAACTAATTAATTAATTAATTAATTATTTAGTCTCTGCATTGGTGCCTCTAGACTAAAAATGGCTTGGTTCTTTGGTACTTGGAATGTATAAGGCCCAGGGGTATAGCTCAGCAGCATGGCACCTGACACGCAAGTGTGAGGTGTTGTGTTAGATTCTTGAAAAAAAAAAAAATTAAAATGTTTCTTGGCAGATTATAAGAAACAAAGACTAGTAGTAGATGTTTAAAGAAATTATAGTACACATCAGATTCCGTACCACTACATAGAATAATCAGCACCTAGCAGGTAGCCAAAAAGCTGTGTAAATTAATGAATGAGTAAAAGAACATAAGCGAACCAACTGAAGAGCTTGGTTATCCTGTGTACACTCATTTCAATGTACTGTCTCCCTATAACTGCATCATCACCACCATGGCTTTGATGTTAACCAAAATGTCTGAAATATAAATAATGTTTCTTTGGAAGAACATTATTCACCCTTTTAAACCACTTGTTTAAGTCTTTTTAACTTCAGAAAGATATATTGGGAGTACATAGATCATAATAAAACTCATTGAAAAGGTAAACAGGTATGTTCCAAAAATATCATACATTGATGGTATTTGTTTATCAATTTATAGCCAAAGGCATTCTGTGATTCTTAGCCAAATACCGTAGAGTAAGACTCGTTTTAAATACAAAGCAAACCACCAAAAAGAACTGGCATGAATCTTATATAATTGGTACAAGGTCTCACTACATAGCCCAGATTCATAGTGATCCTCCTGTTTTCAGCCTCCCCAGTGCTGGGGTTACAGGCATGCACCACAACATCTGGGCTCAGTCACTGGCTCAGCATGTGGGACTGGGGACCTAACTTTATTCTCTGTGCTTGCCAAAGCAGGAACTTAGTCCACTGAGCTATCTCACCGGCCCTTGACATGAATCTTAGAAATCAACGTGTTTTATTCCCTACTAGATAATTTCATCTATTATCATATGGTCGGCCACACTGGAAAATTCACCATTAATTGCCAATGTAATCCTTCCCTCATAAAAAAAAAAAAAAAAAAGCTGTAAGGACTAAAGAATGTATTTTTATGTGGACAAAAACTCTATACAACATCAAATGATTTTCATTTTATCTTCTAGATATATTAGTCTCATTCTAAAATTTCTTCCATAGGGCTTGCACATCAAATATTAGAAGATGGCTATTATGACTCCTTTATTGATATATCTCTCTTCTTTTTTAGCTTGGCTATGTGAAAAAATCCCCTCCTTGTTTTAACCACTTGTTGCTCTTAATGTAAACAACCAGAACAGAATAATCTGACTCAGAATAAGATTATCATTAATTCTGCTCTAGACAGCCTATTAATGCAGCCTAAGATCAGAAAGAAACAAGATAAAGTCATTCGTATTTGTTTCCAGTTAAGTATGTCTTTTTTTCTACCCCTACACTTAAGCCATTTCTTTCTAACTCTGAAATATATAGCCTTATAGATTACATTATAAACTTGTTCTCGGTAACTGCATCATTTTTGCTGATCCCATCACCCCAGCATGTTTGATATTTTCTGACTCTGTCTCTATAACTTAATAACTTAGCCATTCTTCCCTACCTTGTATTAACTGTCAATGTGGTCTGTATGCCTGAACTATTTTCTTTTAACTTCTTGTGTATGTATGACAGGAAGCTGAAGACAGGTTCCTGTGGTACCTAAAGGTTGTCCTTTTAGTTAATATAGATCCATTAACACTCCCCCAGATGGTTATCCAATCACTTACATATCAACATAACTATATTATCATATCATTTTCACCCATCTTGTCCACAGTGATATCACATAACAGATCATGTCAAAAAGAATCATAAAACGCAGACATTTGTGTGATGTCTGTTGGGCAACCAGTAGCCTAAGTCTTCCAAAGAAGAATAACATTAGCATAACTACCATAACATTTTTTCATAAACTCGGGCTGGCTCCATGGGGTCACACTCTTTCCTTCTGAGTATCTACCAACCATCTATTAAATCACCTAACTGGACTTTTCCTGAAGATTCATTTCAGATTCACCAGACATAGGGAACAAGTTGGTGAACCTGCACGTAGTCAGGGCCTCTGATCTGCTCTCTATTTTCTCCCATTATCTTTCTCCCGCTATCTTTCTCTCCAAAGATTGGTTTGAAGGAATCCTGCCCAAAAGCAGAGAAGAAACAAAGATACCAAAAATGGGTTTTCCAGACTTATGCACCCAAGTCCCTATTTCCTGTTCCTGATTTCCCTGTTGTTGTTGTTGTTGTTATTGTTTTTTAAATACCAAACACAAGGAATAGTAGTTATCAAGTATTTCAACTTATTTAGATTCTCGATTAGTACATGGTATATGAATAACAACCCTGAAATGGTTTCTAGGAAGGCTTACCTTTCTACTCTCTCTAAAAAGAAGCAGATGCTAAAATTTTAACATAGCAATACTGTGAACCAGAGGCCAGCTTGGCATGCAGCTGTAGGATCAGAACTTTCTGGTTTTTTTTTTTTTTTTACTCTGTCATCTACTTCCTACAAATATTCAGATTTCTAAATTTTTAACTTAAAAAATTCCAAAGTTTTTATTATTGACAAAAAACATAAACAGTAAGCAAACTCAAATGAAATCATCACTGTTTTAGTTCTCAAGCAGTAAGCAGTCATACCTAATAACAGTGTGTGGTAGACTTTTTTGTAATTGAAGACATCCTTCTAGCAAATAAATAACTTATTATGTAGTATCAAAGATGGTTAAATTTCAGATGAAGATGAAAGCACATGGAATAGTATGCCCCTAACAATACTCTGTAAATAGCCACCGAACTTGTATAATTTTATCAGTCTGCTTGTTTTTATTTTGGTTTTTTGACTATCCCATTAGAAATACTGACAAAATTGATTAAACTGAAGTTAAAAGTCAAATTACTGCATATTCCCACTACTGCTTGAAAATAAAGAATTTTTTTTATGATTTCCCTTACAGAATTAAGGATCAGGCTCAAGTTTTTAAAGATCCATCATAGGAGAAGCCATATAGCTTCCTAAATTTGGATAAATCCAGGCCTGGGCATGTAAATACAAGCAACGCAGATAATATATTTTTGAAAAGTTATATTCTCAAGGCTAAGGTACTATACAGGTACAGGAAATTCCAAAGGCAAGTTCTACAACTGCAGCCTAGAATGGGGTTGGCCTCCCTAGAATCTGGGCTTTTAGTTTTGTCAGTTATCTCATAACCATATCAAAATGCAAGGTTAAAAAAAATTAAAGAGGAGTATTTTAAAAATAATTTTCTTTTAGAAAAATGTCCAGAATTTCTATTATCTTTGATAGGTCCTATGTCAATAAGAGAATGTCACAGGAGAATCACCTAATTTCATAAATGAAATCTTCAATATCGTCTAGTAAAAGGCTTTCATTTTTCAAAGGTTCAGAGAATTTAAAATAATTTCCCTGAGGTAAAGTGGCCCATTAGTGGATAGATCGGGAAACCACCCCACATTAATTCTGTTACCTCCACAACATAAAATACCAGGTGACACAAGAAATATTGATAACCCTTGCTGTACAGAAATCATACTTTGTGTGGCTACTAAATATTTTATATTTTAAATGTCTACTAGGGCCAGCGAGATGGCTCAGCGGTCTAAAGCACCTGCTTAGGCAAGCTTAGACAACCTCAGTGGACCGCGGTTTGATCCCCAGCACCACATGCTGCGCCAGCCCCACCCCCCGGGCAGGCTGAGCTGGCCATAATAAACAACAACAACAAAAAATTAAATGTCGGGCCGGTGAGATGGTTCAGTGGTCTAAAGCGCCTGCTTAGGAGGGCTCAGGCGACTGCGGGGACTGCGGTTCGATCCCCGGCACCACATGCTGCGCCAGCGCCACCACCAGGGCAGGCTGAGCCAGCCACAAAATGAATAAATAAAGAAACAAACACAACAAGCAAACAAATAAATAAATAAATAAAATTAAAAAAAAAAAAATTAAATGTCTGCTAATTCAGAGGTCTAATAGTTCATACTTAAACAAAACTAAAACATCACTTTGCAAACTCCTAAGTATAGAAATATGGGTGCTGAGGTTATTACGTACTATAAACTTCATTTTACAAACCACATTATAATATTCTAAGTGTATAATAATCAAATGTCATCACATATAATTAGAAATAAACTCTACATGTCAAAACAAAAGACCAAAGCACTTGCAATTCTGCAGGGCCATGATTTTTAATGACTGGTCCCTTGATCATGCCTTTAATTCACACAAATTGGTGAATCACAGTGTCTCTTTCTATTGCAGTAGAAATAAACCCCAAAGAGCCCTATATTTAAAAAATTGACAAGCCTATAAAATATCCTAAGCCATTTCTGTGAAAAAATTAGTGTATTAACAGTTTTTATTAAACTTGACACTGGAAAAAATAGACAAGATGCTTTTTATATTCTCTAAGTCAGATTCTGATCTAAGCATACATTTTTTAATTACAGAAAAAGTTCTTAGCTTTGCACTGTGGCAAGAAAGTAGATCACCCAAATTTTCTGGTATTTCCCATTTGTTGGTAGTTGTTTTCTTGGTGTTTAATACCTACTATGCCAATGAAACACAACCTACTACCTGAGCAATTCAGTAAGAAAAAGACAAGGATAGTGTCACTCAGCATTCAGGGGTTTGGGGGTGGGAAACCTCCCACTTCAGTTATTTTATCCCCCTAAACTTTGGCTGACCCACGCTGGCTGTTAGCTTGCTGAAGAAGAGATTGCCAAGTTATCCACAGGCACATACACACAGACAAACCACAGTACGGAGGATGTCAGCCGTTTCTCCTCAGAATCTCTTCACTAAAGCACGTGCTGAGTAATGAGGAGTTACTTGGTAAGTACAGATAAACGCCGCCAGAATAGGCCTTCCGGGATAAAGAACCAACTGAGATAACCGGCCAGATGGTACTTATGAAGGGCAAAACTTGGAAAACCCATCTATTAAATGGTCTTCATTGAAACATAAGAAAACAATTGCAGAGTTCCTGAAAGCTTACCGATTTAAAATCTTAAATAATCCTGAATAATAAATTCAAACTTACTATGGACCTTTACAAATAACTGATGGGTTTTGGGGAAATCAGAGCCTCTAACAAACAGGCTATAATGTAGCCTTCTCAGATGCAGAAAGGATATTCCTATTCTGACTTTAATATGAAAAACTTCCTACTTGCATTCATCTTTGAAATTCTGGATGACGTATTTTCTCGTAACTATGCTTACCAGATCATAAAAGATCTTTTCTTGGCAACCTAAGGTATTTCCAGTCTTGAGAAACACATTTTAAAAAAATCAAAGCTCTCTCATGCTAATTTCCCTGCCCACTAAAATAGTAGGTGAGATGGAAATGTTATTTTGAAACCTGGGTAAGAAGACAAGTCAAACCTTATTGCAAAATGTTTTCTCAAAGGAATGATGAAAAGTAACACATGGCAATCAGTACAGAATTCATGGTGTTTTATGCATGCTCTATGTGACATACTTTGGATTATCCCATTACCTTCAATACTGAATAAAATAAAACACAATGCCTCTATTCTTACCCTGGCATTCTTTGATAGCTTAAATTACTAAGAGTTGATTCAGGGGGCTGGCAAGATGGTTCAGTGGTCTAAAGCACTTACGAAAGCTTAGGCAACCACAGGGACCACGGTTCAATCCCCAGCACCACATGCTGCACCAGCCCCATCCCCAGGGCAGGCTGAGCCAGCCATAATGCAAAATAAAAAAATAAATAAAAATAAAGAAAGAAAGAATTATTAAAAAAAAAAAAAGAGTTGATTCATCTGATGTGCCTTCTGTGTGTTTTAAATATCTCCTTAATCTGTAGAATATTTAAGAACTTTTGATTTATAAATATATTTAATTTTTATTATAGGATACATGTATGAAGTATAGAAAATAAAAATTAACAGGATAAATCACCTCTACTTACAAAGAATTTATGATATAATTTAAAGAAAAGACTCAACATAAACATAAGTGTAACAGAATTTAAGTTCATGCCTATGTACACATGGATACAGACAGAGAATTAAGGGAGGACAAGCCGAGGGACAGTGGAAAAGTTATGAAAACCCGGATGAGGCACTATGCAAAATTGAAGATCTATAGCAGTGGTGTTGAAGCTAGGCCATGCATGCCACACAGGGCTGTTTCTATCATTGAAAGCTCTAAAAGGTTCACCATTACTGTAATCTTAACATTGGTGTCAAGAAAGACAAAGAAAAGCTAAGAAAGTGCTCTATTAAAGGAAACTAAAGAGAGATAACACAGAAATGTCTCCTTCCCAATCCTTAAACTGGAGAAAAATTGCTACAAAGGTAATATCAGATAATAGGCAAAATTTGAATATGGACTGTACACTAATAAATATTGAATTTGATCAACATATTTTGTACTACAGCTTGTGTCTAGAGGTCCCCTCAAAGCCTAATGCAGTCGAAGGTGGGACTCTTCCTGAGGTGGCTGCATCTAAAGTCTTTGATTCAGGTACAATGCTGGGGTGAAGGGTGTGTGGTTACTAGATCAGTCCACCGATTGGGTTGGCACATCCTTCTCCCCTGGGCCTAGAAGAGTGTAGAAGAGGCAATCAGATGCCATTAAGGGCCCTCCCTTATTACTTTTGCTGTCCTGCAGATGCCAAGAGCTATTCTCTCCAATGTCCCCCTTTCAGATCACCCTGCCTTGGAGCCAGCCAACTATGAACTGAAACCTCTACAAACTGAACCAAATAAACCTCTCCCCCTTTAATTTGGGATATTGGGTATTTTGTGTCAGCAATGAGAAAAGTAAGAACACTGTAGAAAGACAAGAGAATGTCTTGGTTCTTAAGAGACACACACTGGAGCATTCAGGGCAAAGGGTCACATGTTGCCATTTACTAGCAAGTGATTCACAGCAGTAACATGTATGTGTACATTTAAGAGAAAAAAAGGAAGCACAGCAAGATGTCAGCAGGGAATAACACCATGAACAGCCAACAGCAGCTCACTGGACCATACTTGCAACTCTCAATTTTTCAAAATACACACACACACACACACACATATATATATATATATATATATATATATATATATATATATATATATATTTTTTTTTTTTTTTTTTTTTTTTTTTAACTTTACTAAACATTTAAGTTAGAAGATAAGGGCTGAGCACAGAGGTCCAACTATAGCCCCAACTGCTTGGGAGGCTGAGGGTGAGGATCACCTGACTCCAGGAGTTGGAGGCAAGCGTGGGCAACACAGAAGGATGACATCTCAAAATCGAAGGAGACCTAGAAATTATTTAGCCCAAACTTAGGCCGGACTTTACCAATGCAGAAACAAAGTAACTTGAAATAAATGTCTGATTTCAATTGCCTTAGGCTTCCAGTTGGGCACTATTTTATTGTGTACACTGGAAAAACATACAGGATGAGCTAAATATTTGTACAATATTTATGAGATAAATACGTGTGGAGCTGTCATCCTTTCTGCTCCACCACAGGGGCTCATTTTGCACATTCTTTGCCCAACCGTCATGATCACTGGCACAGAATCTCTAAGCACAAAAGCAGCACACATATGTATGGACAGAAAGTCAAGAAAGGTTTGATGGTCATGTGACTTCTGCAGCATTTGAAGTACTAGAAGACTTAAAGGGATAGGGAGAGGGGAAGGAAGAGCAAGGAAACAATATTAAGCAAAAGGCAAAAGAGTAGAAAAAAACACAGAAACATTGACAATTCATATTAAGCACTAGTGACACAAAGGGTTAAAATACAGCTTGGTAATAGATTTGGAAAACTCCTCTGAGGGGTTCACATAAAAAGGTTATCTAGAGGGGCTGGGGAGATAGCTCTGTGACACATGTGCCTGCCTAGCAAGTGCAAGGTTGTGAGTTCAAACCCCAGTCCCGCAAAAAAAAAAAAAAAGGTATCTGGAAACCAACAATATCTATAATAATAAAATCACATCAGTTTTGGTTGAGGAAGAAAAGAAAGGAAAGAAAAAATAAAGAAGCTGCTCAACTGTTTTTCAAAGTTAAAGTACTAATTAGCATCCATACTAGCAAGACAGAAAGGCCTTAGCTCCTGCACATACCCCTGACACTACGTACGGCTGCTCTTCTTAATGTTAGCTTTACTAAGAAGCATGGCACTTTACTGTGGTTTTACTTTATTTTTAATCATTCTTTTATTAATCAATGTATCTATTTAGGTACAGGGTCTCACTACACAGCTCAAGCTTATAGTGATCCTCCTGACTCAGCCTCCTCAGCTCTGGGATTACAGGCATGCGTCCCCATGCCTGGTTGAGGTGGCCAGCCTAGTGCACCTGGGGTTCTGGTTCTGGGGCCAACACCAGCACAGCATGTGGCAGTGGGGATTGAACCCAGACCCTTGCACTTGCCAGGCAGGCACTTAGATCACTGAGCTATCTCCCCAGCCCTTGTGATTTTAATTTAATGTCCCTAATTGTTAATGACAATAGGGTTCTTTTTATGCGCTTGCCACCCACACGTCTTCTGTGGTAATATGTCTGCTCAAATCTTTTGTTTTCTTTTATTGCTGCTGGTTTATTTTCTTGTTAAATTTTTAAATTTCTTTACATATCCTGGGCCTAAGTCCCCTATCCAGTCACGTTTTTATATGCTTTGTAGATGTTATCTCTGGATCTGTGGTATGTCTTTTCATTCTCTTTTGAAGAGCTCAGAGTTTCTATTTGGACGAAGTTCAACTTATCAAAAAATTTTAATGAACTGTGTTTTCAAAAGCATATGTAATATATGCCTAATAATGGCTGTTGAAATGCACTGAAATACACAAATATCCTAAAAGTACAAAAGTATTTATTTTCTTAAAATATTCAAACTATTCAAAATTAGAGACTGACATTCTATTTTAACTGGATTCAATTAAATATTTTTACATTGTATACAAATCACAATGGCACTGTAAAAAAATTGACTCTTGTGGGGTAAAAACAACTCTCCACACTTATCTGGAATAGTAGCGAAGGCTCCTTGAGACTACAGAGTTGTTTACAGTGAACTCTGAAGGGCTTCCACTGCCAAATCTACCCACACTGTAGTTTGATGTTTACATGACTGCTAGCCGGCAAAGGGCTCCCGCCCCCCACCCCGCCTGCTTCAGCAAGATCAGTGGATGAGCTTTGAGCATATGGAAGCATTTTCATATTGTCAGTCCTGCTGGTGGGGAGAACAATTTGCAAATGCCATCCAATGAAATGTACACTTTTAAGCGAAGCTGATTAGACAAAGATTCATGTGGCAAAAGTTGCATTCAATAAATCTTTCCTTTTTTTTCTCCCCCAAGAATGGAATGTTCAAATTTGTATAAAGTATAGCAGAGTGATCAAGGGAGATGAGAATCAAACAAAAAACATGAGATTTCTTCTTAAGGCCATCATTTGAAATGTTCAGAGACCTGAGTGTTGCGTACTGAAATGCAAATGGAGTTATTTAAAGTTTATTTTAAATTCTTGTGAAAATACTGAAGCGGTGGTAAGCAGAATAGGGTGGTAGTTAGAAAAGAGGAGACTCCCTCTGAGGACTAACAACATACTTCTTGAAACTTTCAAATCTGCTTCTGCCCTTCCTTCCATTCTGCCTCCTACTTCTCTACCTCTTTCCCTTTATGCATGCCAGGGGACTGTGTACAAGCAGGGAAGTAGAGCATACATGGAGAGTAAGGATAAGGTGCTACAGCCAGAGTTAACGTCACCAGGTTGGCATTATGAGAAGCCCTTCACTGATACAGGGGATCCCGAGGACAAGTCACAGGCAGATGGTATTAATTGAAGTGATCAGCTAACATATTTTGACTTCTCCAGAAAATGTACCCAAAAATCAGTAGTTATGAGGATCAAAGGTAAGAATTGAAAGCTTTAACCTTTCCAACTTCCCTAATTTCTCTAATTCAAGTAATCCATCATTAATGGCAGAAATCTTGGTTGAAACACTAGTACCATGAGATTGGGCAGGCAGACTGCTGGTGACATAGGGGTTCTAGCTTACCAAGGCAAGGATAAGAGTGAAGATAAGAGCTTCCTAGGTCAGAGCACACCATCAAGGGGGACAGCAGGCAAGCTCCAAGTGAGGAAGTATACTGTCAAGGTGAGAGAATGAGCATTTCATAAGGGTTTAAAGACGTGGAAAAAGGGTCTGAGAGGCAGCAAATATGAGTAGCTCAAGAATGTCTTTTTCCAGATCGTCTTGCTCCTTGCAGATTACCCAGGAGCACATTCACTAGTGTTTAAATTTCTAATTTAACAAGACTATTTCCTCTGGCCTCACAGACTACCTTTTAACTTTAGGCAAGGAGGTCTATACACACGAACCTTTAGAGAAAATGAGTCAGTGGTCATCTGGAGGAAGGAGCTGGTCTTACATCAAGGATCTGTCCTGTACAGTTCTTGGTCAGTGTTACTAGGACCACTCATCCATGCTGCGCAGGACGGCTCAAAGACAGATGTTCTGCTTCCAAGCATTTTAAATGTTTACTACCAAGGGTTAAGTACCACAACATGACAATGGGGTGGTAGTGTATAAACACACGTAATTTAGCCACAAGTAAAAAAAAAAAAAAAAAGCTTCAAGTAAATTAAGCCAAGACTGATACCATAAACAACCCTAAAACCAAAATCTACATAAAATTTGAGATGGCTTAATGAAAAATCAAAAGGCCCTCTAGTCCCACTTTGGCTATATACTCTACTTACAGCTTATGGGGTAAATAAAGACAGAAACAGAAAAGTAAGGAAAAAGAAAACGCAGCAAGAGAAACAAGGGAATACTGGCAGAAACTAATAAATGTGGCTAGAATTAAATATCTGAGCGGAGGAACTAAACTAAAACAGTTGCCAAAAGAACTGCAGCCTTCATTCCCACTGCTTCTCCAGACCTCATTCCCTGCAGCAGGCACTAAAATATACTAAGATATACTTAAATACACTAAGCTGTGTCATGGAACACAACTTGCCATAGTATTTTCAGGCTGCACGTATGCTTATATTTTGATTAATATTATTACTTGATTCTAACTTTTCTCAGTGAATGAGAAGATGCTGACCCAAAATTTCAATTATTTGCCCTTGCTTTTATAAATCAAATCCAGAAAAATTTGAGGAAACAAAAGATAAAGTAAATTCCTTGTTTTACTTATCTAAGCCAAAGGGCTTGGCCAGGGCCACCGATGAAGCAAGCTAGGGATCAGAGACCCTGGATCACCTGGTACTTGGTATCTATTCTGCTCCAGGCAACTCTAAAACTTTTGCTTTGATAATTCAAGGCTAAAAGCCAATGCAGACGACTGGCCAGAGGGAACTTTTTTTAAAAAAGTTAATATCTTCGTACAGCAATGCGTCCTCAGGTAAGTGATGAAATGCAGCCCCAAACTGTCCTAAAGTGAGCTTATCCTCCTGAAGGGCTCGGGAGCCATTTATCCAGCCGTAGCACAAAGAGAATGCTTTCACAGATCAATCAAGATTTCTGAGTTTGCAATTAATGAACCAACATGCACTAAGAGTATCCAAGTGAAGTAAAAAGGATCTTTCAGAAAATTGTAATTCTAGTTGGAAAGGGGAAATGACTCAAACTGAAAATCTAAAGATTAAAAACTATGGGCCAGAGAAGTCCAAAGTGATTTTATGAAAGAGGCAGCAGGAACATACTAAGATCTGAACAAACAGAATCGGTACAGCTTGAAAAGACAAAGAGGAGAAGCGTGGCATCTATAGGAAAGTAAAAGTGAAATGGCAGAAGAGGCGGAGACGCAGTTTGGTCTACGGTGTAATCAGTTTAAGTAAAGTAGGTGTTTGCTAAGTCACATGGTTGAATGAATTTCTTTAGAGAGAATGGTTTTAAAAGCAGCAGAGAGGTAAAGATTGGAAACAGCAAAGTTGTTAGAATCAAGTAGCTGTAAAGTGATAAGGGCTTCAGATTAATAGGATTCATTTATGCAGCATTCAACAATATTTATTAGCTGGTGATGTACACATGTAATCTTCCCGCTGGTGGGAAGAGGAGGCAGGGCTGAGACAGGATCGCTGAGTTTGAGGCTAGCTAGCCTGGGCTACAAAGGCCAGCTTGAACTGCATAGTGAAATCCTGTCTCAAAAAAAGTCCAAGGGCCAAGGAGATAGCTCAGCGGCATAAGCACCTGCCTTGCAAGCACAAGGTCCAGAGTTCAATCATTCTCAAAAAAGAAAAAAAAAAAAAAAAAAAAGTATTATGTATTAAATGTCCATATACAGTGTTCCACTCAACATTTGAATACACATTCTTTTCAGCTGCACATGAAACATTTTCTAAAATAGACCACATACTAATCCATAGATCATGCTTAAGTATATGCAAGAAAACAGAAATTATCCCATGCATATTATCTGACCACAGTATAATCAAACTGGGAATTAACAACAAAAGAAACCACAAAAACCCCATAAACATATGGAAATTTAATAGCACCCTCCTCAGCAACCAGTGGGTTACAGATGCAATTAAAGAAAAAAATGTATTCAATGTCCAACGTTTAACATGTGCACATGAATAGCACAGATAGGATGTTACTGACCCACAGAAGCTGAGATAACAAATGCTCACTGTTTTAAACTAGAGTAACGTGTAGCAGCAACAGGTGACTAATACAGACATGGAGCCAGCAAGGAGGAGACACCAAATAAGGTAAGAAGGACAGGAGAGGAACCAAAGGAGTACACTCCCACTGAGGACCAAACAAAAGGTTCAAGTAGGTGGGATAAGGAAGGTCAGTTATAAAAGATAAACATAGGATAATGAAAGTTATCTAAAATTAACTGTGGCACAGTGGCACACACCTAAAATCCCAGCCCTCCTGGAGGCTCAGGCAGGAAGATCACAAGTCTGAGGCCAGCTTGGGCAAGGAAGTGAGACCTTGCCCCATATAAAAAATAACTTTAAAGGATTAGAGAAATAGCTTAGTGCAAGGCCCTCAGTTCAACCCCCAGTAACCAAGGAAGTCAGTTTTAAAAGCTACTGTACTGAATTATTATCGTTCACGATTCATTAAAATTAGATAATATATAAGAAAGTTACTACTGTATTTGGTGATCGAACTGTTTTCTTCCTTATAAAAAAGAATGAGTAGGAAAAATGACCAGGCATCTTAACAAACACCACGAGTTTAAACAATTTTTACACCTCAGTCTACAGGTCAGCTAGTAACTGATTAAATAGCTAATGAAAGATGTTAGTCACACATGTAATAGTGAGCTTTCTATAACAACTTCACTGTTTTGATTAATACCTAACTTTAGTCCTACTCTCTCCCCATAACAAAATAGGATTTGAATTTATTCAAACTTCTGGGGGGCTGGGGAGGCAGCTCCATAGAATAGGAACTTGCTTGGCAAGCACAAGGTCCAGAAAGAAACAGAGAGAGAGAGAGAGAGAGAGAGAGAGAGAGAGAGAGAAGGGGAAAGGGAAAGGGAAAGGGAAAGGGAAAGGAAAGGAAAAGAAAGATTGACTTTAAAATAAGGGGAGGAGGTGGCCAAATAACTTAGTGGATTAAAGCCCCTGCAAGCAGGCACAGGGGCTGGGGGTTCTATCCCCAGGCCAGGAGTACCGGCCCCGCCCCTGCCCCAGGCATGCAGAGAAGGCAATAATCCTAGCTCTTAGGAGACTGTCAACAGGTGGATCACTATGAGTCCGATCTAGTAGTGAGACCCTGAACACCCTGCAGACCCTTCCCTAAAATACAAAAAAAAAAAAAATTATTCAAACTTCTGCCATACCACCACCCTACTACATGGTGCTATAAGTCATTATTTACATATTTTCTATCCTTATTACGTTCTAAATTTATCTGTAGTAGGGAACGGCATCCTACTCTCTTTGAAGTCACAATAACCAAGGCACATGTGGTGGCACACACTGGCAATCCCAGCATTCCTAAAAAAAGGCACTATCGTGTCAGTGCTATCTTAGGTCTTAAATTCATTCACACTAAAAGCCAAAGTTTTGGTTCTAAGAAAATACATAAATCTTAAGTTCATTTCTCTACATTCTGCAAACCTGAAGCAAGGGAACTACAAATTCAAGCCCAGCCTGAGCAATGTAGCAACTTAGCAAGATTCTGTCTCAATGTAAAAAAGGCTGGAGATGTCACTCCATGTAAAGGCCTGGGTTCAATCCCCAGTATTAAAAAAAAAAAAAAAGTCAGGCATGATGGTGCATATCCCAGCAGTGGGAGGCTGAGGTAAGAGGATTGCCAGGAGTTCACAGCCAGTCTGGCCTGCATAGTGACTCCAAGGCCAATCTGAACTACACAACGAGACCCTGTTCCCAAAAAACAAAAAAAAAAACAAAACAAAACTTTAAAAGCCCACTTTCCCAGAATAACAAATCCCTAACAGGTATTAAGTTGTTAAATGAAAATTAAACATCTCTGCATATTACATATCATTTTGTCTTCCATTTCTTCTCCTGTTGGATATACTTCATTGTACTATATTCTCTAAAATTTAGGATTGTCCTATTTGTCCACCCCAGAAAATAATTCAAAGTTCTTCCATTATATAGTTTTTTTGTATCTAGTCTGCAAATTCTATCTCTGACATTAAAACATTTAAGTATTCTTTTCCTCATCCAAGTTAGAAAATATATTCAATGAGTTAGGTAAAACTTGAGTGTTTTACCCAAAAGATGAATCTTCAAAAAATTAATGATTAAAGACAGTGAAAAACAAGTTAATATCAACTGTTGTACACCACTCATATACGTGATTCCTGTGTCAACTTTTGCATGATTCACTTGTAAGTGTTTCGCTTCAGTGAGTTGTACTGCATTTTATCCTCAATACTACCTGAGTCTTAGCTCAAACCTTCAGGTCTGTTACACTGACCTAAATACTCCATAACTCATATTTTTTCATGTTTCTCTTTCCAGGCCATCCTAAATTTTGGTTCAGAATGCTAAAATACTTATTCAAGTAGTTCAAAATCTATAACCTTGTATTTCCTTGACTTGGAATTGAAAACTGCTAACTAATTTAAGGGCTTATTTATGTATTTATGCATTTATGTATTTATGTATGTATGTATGTATTTATTTTGGTGGTACCAGAGATCAAACTCAGGACATTGTGCGTGCCAGGCAAGTACTTATTCCCCTGAGCTATCTCCCCAGCCCCTTTTAAAGGTTATTTTTAGAAAAAAACTTTAAAAACATAAGATATGTAGCTATTAACATTTAAAGTAAACATTATGGGCCATGGACACAGCTCAGTAGCACCAGCACCTGCCTGACAAGCTCAACATCCTGAGTTTGATTCCCAGTACCAAAAAAATAAAAAAATAAACACAGGCTCAATTTTGTAAAACATCTATTCAAAAAGCAATTAAATTTTTAACTTTTAAAATGGCACTGATACACCAAATTAAATTATAACTTTGCCGCTTACAAATAAATAGGTTCCTACCAAACCTAAGGAGCTGCAATCAGGACACATTCTTACACTGAAATGTTTGTGGGCGTTTATGCAGACCAACTGCCACCCAGGATGACTAAAATAACACAAATTAGATGTAACTGAGTTAAAGGACCACACCAGGTTTGTAATTCAATTTGTCCTATGTGGTTTGGGTGTGGGTTTTCTTTTCGGTTTTTTTTTAGTGGGGGGTTGGGTTTTTACCCCTCCAGCAAACCACAGTTTGAAAACTTCATCAAATGAGAAGTACAAAGGAATAGAAATACATAATGCAAATGTTTGACATGAACAATTTACATAAAATCCACTTTAACAGTTTAGACAAAGATTTTTTTTCAATCTGATGGCAGCAAGCATGTAATCTTCCTCTGAGGATCCTGTTCACTGAGACTTCTCACTGCTCATTTCTCGTTCTCTCGCCATCGATCCTATTGATAAGCAGGTTTCTTTGCCACCTAGCTGCCTGTCTTAGCACCCCACTTATCTAGAAGTATAACATTAGATTCAAGCCCACATAAGAGATTTAGTCCAAAATCATTATTCCTGAGAGCCAAGAGGGGGCCTGAATTTTCACTAGAGGGAACCAACCTTTTAGCAGGCTCATATGTGGCTGATTATACTTTGTTAACAGATATGGCTAATTAATGTCATCATTATATTAACAACTTACATTTCCAAGGGTTTAGCCTAGACTTGTCCCTAGAAGAATGTGTATACAAAATGTCCTGAAACTAACCAATCCCTAAATTGTACTGAGTAGCTCTTAATTTGTGCCATAATAGTTCTAAACCAAAGAATTCAACGTATTTAACAGGCTTCATTTCAGAAAATCTTATTTGGCAAGATTTCTGATACAGCTTAATCAGGACATAACAATATGACTGTATCAATATTATAACCAACCAGAAAAGACTATCTTATGATGTTGATTAACTATAAAATATTTGAATTGCTGTATGCATTTAAAAATCATTTTATCCTGGGAAGATAAAACATAAACTTTTATTACTAAGACAAACTTTCGCTTCCATAATTTTTTACTCTGGCAAATAAGAGAAAGAAAGGTTCCTAACCCAATAACTCTTCCTTGCACAACACTCTAACAAACAACGAAGACACAGTTTCTGAAGTCTAGTTTCTTCCCAGGGCCCTAAAACTCTAAAGCCACATTTACTAAGCTTCGTAAAATTTCCAGATAGTATAGCTAGTGGAGGAACTTCAGTCTTCGCAGTCAGCTTGGACTTCATCTCTTGGCTTCCAGCACAGACTTGTGGGCCTCCACCTTGGATCCTTCAGCTTTCCATTGCAGATTCTTCAGCATTCTGTCACAAACACATCAGCCAACTGATAGAAACTTGTGCAGAATACTGCAGTGAGCTTCAGACCTTGGGGTTGAATTCTTCGGTCTCCAGTGTGCAGACGCTCCCTGCACGCTTCCATATCCAACTGTGTGGCTGACCGATGTAAGCCAATCTTGTAATTTCTTATACATTTGTATATCTTGTGTTATGTCTGTTCTTTGTATTATATCTGTTCCTCTACTGAACCCCTGACTAGTACAGAATATGGTACTAGGACCTGCTAGTCATATAGCATGAAGGAAAGTAATTTTTTAATACACATTTAAACAATATACAGATAAGAAAGATAATATTTTTCTGTTAAGGCAACTAATTACTTAGTCTTTGATCTGCTAACACTTCCTGAGATAAGCTATACACCTTCCTGAGAATATGACTAACTAGTAGAAGTGCTATTAGTTAATAATAGGGGGTCTCATGAATAAACTAGATGCTGAGCAGTTAGAATTTTAATCAGGTTGAACATGCAAAAGGCATTCAAACTATCCTAGATGCTGAGCCATTGTTTTTGTTCCAGATAGAACTCTTCTTAAAAGAATGTACTATTACGTCCATGCTATCTTATATCTTAAATTCATTCACATCAAAAGCCAAAATTTTGGTTCCAAGGAAATATATAAAACTTAAATTCATTTCCCCACTGTATAGATGGAAAAATTAAAGCAAGGCAGAGTAAAGTGATTCATTCAAGACAGTGTGTTAAGATCTCATCATAGACACTAGCCAACTCTTTCTACCAAGGCAGAATAATCTAAACAGTAATATAATTTACAACGCCGAGGGGAGTCTGGAATATATCAGTAACTACGTGGTCTTCAAGACTTGCAAATTCTATCATAGTCTATGCCCTTTTCTCCTTTTCCAAAGAGTCTATAGTGCTATTAAACTGTCTTTAATAGCAATGTAGTTTTAAGCACAGAGCAGCCAATCAGTTTACATTTGCAGGCAAATGAAAAAAAACAAAAAAGTGCAAAGCAAGTCAGTGTAGCCTCCCTAACCGCCCCTCTCAGCTACTTATTTGACTGATTTGATCTCTGAAACTCCAGAGAAATCAAAACAGGAACCTTACTTTTCCTAATCCTCACAGCCATATTCCAAGATCAAATTTAGCAAATTTGCAGATAGAAAGTATATTCTACTGGCAATAAGAAATGTAATAAATTTAAATTTGGATTAACTAAACACAAGTTACCTTTTTAAATTCATATGAAATTGCTGAGTAACAAAACAGACCCTTCCTTCCAACATCAATTCAGAATGCCTGGCCTCTGCTGAGCCTAATCTGCCACATTCCAGAGTAGTTTACCTGCTGAGTTATAAACATGAGCACTTCACTGCAGTACAGGTTAAACGGAAACAAGGTTCCTATGGATTTATAGTTTGATTGTGAAATCTACAGATAAAATTTTTACTCTTTAGTACCTTTCTTAACATAACAGAATGGTCCCAGATGCAAAAAATATACACAAATACCATTGGACTTCACCACAAACAAATGTAAGTTTTTGTTCACAAGCTAGACACCATACACTAAAGAGTTCTGTGTTACCTATAGTGATATCAGTTTGGAAAGGAAAACAAGAGAGGAATGAGTTTAAACAGTTCTTTCAAATAAATGTCTCCTTCTGTCCATAATTATTTTTCCTTCATAGAGAAAGTTTTACTGGCATTTTGTACAAGAAGTGTAGCAGGGAGTTTTTCAAGGAAGCTAAGAGTCTCCTACATGGTTCTATAACAATAAGCAAGCATGAAGATGAAAAAGTGAGAATTGGAATTTAGAAAAAGAATTTGACAGGTAACTGCACAGGAAGTGTTAATCTCAAGTAAAGGAGAAATTTTACAGGACCTTCTACCCCAAAGTTACCTAAATGACAAAAGCACACAGAGAATATTTGAACAAACATAAAACACCCAAATATATCTTTTAAAATAAGGTAGAGAAGGAGCTTTAGCTCAGTTGTTTAAAGTGCTGCTTGGGCAAACACAGTCAGGCGCAGGGGACTGTGGTTCAATCCCTAGCTCCACAAGCCATAGGACACCCGCCCTTAAGGCAGCCCGAACTAGTGAAAAAAAAAAATCCTAAAATAGGGTAGAGGTCACTAACTCTTGCAAAAGTAGCAAATGACTCAGAACTCTAGGAGTTAGAAAGAACTAGCTCCTACAATGCCACAACCCTTTACTTTGGTGTAAGTTTTCAGCACTGTTCTACCTAACGTAAAATGCTCTTGCTAGACTAAGAAATGAACAAAAACTTGAACCAGCTCTGGGTATTTTCTCATTCTCAAGAGTGACCTTAAATAATACTGTAACTACCTCACTATTACCATTCACTGGTACAAAACAATCTTTACTGAGAACAAAACTGACAGTGGTTAGCATTATTATTTCATAAAACACCCTTGCGTAAGAGTCAGAAATAACCTATCAGACATTACGGGTGGGAAATTTTACAAATGAAGAATGACCTGCAGTCACCAAGTGAGACGGTGACAATTCCTCAATTCCTGACTCCCAGCCTTTTGCCCTCCATACCTGGAGACACCTCCTAGATCTTCGCACAAAATCACGTAAGTGAAAACATCTTACAAGTACTTTCTTAGTTCTATTCATGTTGACTTGGTCCTATATTTTTTTAGCTTTCTACAATTTAAAAAAAATTGGGGGCTGGGGCAATAAAGCTCAGTAGAATAAGTGTTTGCCTGGCAAGCACAAGAGCCTGATTTCAATTCACAGTTCTACAAAAAAAAAAAAAAAAAAAAAACTGAAGGGCCAGCCAGACAACTCAGCAGACTAACGTGCCTGTTTAGGCAGGCTCAGGGACTGGGGTTCAATCACTAGAGTGCCGTTCCAGTCCCGTCCCTGGGGCACTTTGAGATGGTGACTGAGACTGGGCATGGAGGTGCATGCCTATAATCCTAGTACTTGGGAGGCTGAAAATAGAAGGATCACTACAAGCCCAATCTGTGTAGTGAGACCCTGTACAGCCTGTACCAAATACATTAAAATTTAAAAAAAAATTGATAGTGTGATCCAATCTAATCAAACCTATATTTTCGTGGTAATAATAACACTTGACAATTGCCAACTCTTGTCAACTTTTCTTTGAACATTAAATGATAAATACAAATACTCTTTAAGGAAGAGTACAAATAAGCAGCACAAGTTTCATCTATTTCAATATTATGTTCTTTATGCTTACATTAACTACAACCAAATCAAGCACAGAAAAGTTTCAGGGCACTGGAACATTCATAGGCTCTGAGAATAAATTATTTCAATAACTTCATAGAATCCTAAAGCTATAAAAGCCCAAGAGATTACCCAACCCCCTCATTTTATAGATTTCAAACTTGATTCTTGACTGAATTTGGGAACTTCAGGGCTAAACAGAAGCAACTGAGGAAGGAGGACTCAGGCATATGGTAAAAGGAAAGCCAGATGTATACACATCACAAAAAGCCCTGCTTACATTTAATTTGCAGCAATGTCAGTAATTGAAAGAGGGCTTGGAGGAAAAGGAGAGCAGAGAGTGTTAATACCAGTGGTACTCTTTGAACTTGATCCAACAGTGTTTCTAAGAGAGTCTACTTTTCAAAGAAAACATTTCACTCCAAGCCAACAACTGCAATCTTCTTTCATATTTAATTGGTATCCAAACTAATACTTGCTTAGTAAAATTTTTTCATGTTTTTATCTAATTGTCTACATATTACTAGAAGAGGAAAGGGTTAACTAGCCCTAGCAACATGTCAGAAGTTGAAAAATATGTGATAAATCATCTTTATGTAGTAATAGGAAAAGATCTCTAGGATAAATTGCAAGTCAAAAAAACAGTTTTGTAAGATGACAAGCAGACTGAGTTTCTCTACAGACAGCACACACGCAAAACAAGGCTGGGTGCCTTTCCTAACCTGCTCACCTACCAAAACGATTCTGAGGCAGTGCAGAGAGCAAAGACTGGAAAGGACAGGCATCCAAGCCAAGCAGGGTCACTCTTTTCTATTGTTGCTGAGAAAGGGACGGAGGGGAGGGACATGTCAAAGTCCTCTGTACAGATACTCCAAAGGTTTCAAACAATAACATATTCATATATTATTTATGTCATAAAACAGACAAGATAAAGAGGACAAAAGCAGACAGGTTGAAAAGGACAAAAGTTGAACCTGGGTTATGGAAAGCTAGGAAAAGGCATCACTGGGTGCCAGTGTGAGGAAGGCCTCTGGTTGATTTTTTTAAATGTATTTTAGGTCCTGGGGATTGAACTCAAGGCACACGTGCGATGCACACGCCAGGCACATGCACTACCACTGAGTTACGGCAACCATCTCCAATCCTATTGATTTTTTTTATTTTTTATTAGTGTATGTTTACAGCACATATTAAAATTCATCTTAGAAAGCTGGTATATGTACTTAACAAATCTTAATTCATTTTGTTCCCCTTCCTCTCTTCTCCCTCCCACCACACTCCCTCTCTGGGTCACCTTCCCATGTCAAAGCATCTACCTTCTTGTTTCCTATTGCCTTATGTTTTTAAAAAAATTATTTCTACTCGCTATGCAGTTCAGACTGACCTTGAGCTCACTTTTGTAGGCCAGGCTGGTCTGGAACTTGCACTGATCCTCCTGCCTCAGCCTCCCAAGTGCTGGGATTACAGGCATGCACCACCACGCCTGGCTCATCCATTAAATATTGTTGCAAGCCAGTTTCATCACTGCTGCTCCAATAACTTCTGGAATCAAGTTCATCCTCCAGCTTTGCTTAGGAGAAAGTAATCTGTAACTAAACTGAACTCTGCTCCAGTAATTGTCCTTATCACTTGGTTCTAAGCACCTGGTTTGCTTCTTTTGTCTTATGTATCAAATGTAAGCTTTGCAAAACCTTCATTGTCAGTTCCTCCATACTAGCAGGAGTTTGTCATTCAAGGAAACAGTGTTCTGTATGTATGGGCAAAGAACAACACGACCAAAAGCACAAGTAAATAGCAAGCTTAGGGAAGTAGGAGGAAACAGAGGCACTAGAGTATATGTGTTTGTGTATGGTAACAGGAAATGAGCTTGAGACAGGGGAGGACTATGGGAGAAAATCAGTCAAGAATAAGCAGAGTAGGACCACACTATGAAGCTGTGGCCAGACAAGTTAAATTGGTACTTTGCCTCTTGCGTATTAATGGGGACCCACCAAAGGTTTTAAAGCCAGAGAATGATATGATCAGATCTGTCTTTGAAGACAGGGATTTGACAACAATATGGAAGCTGCATCAGAAAAATGGAAAAACTGAAGGGAGACAAGAGGCTGTGCAGAGCCCTGAAATGAAAGATGAGCGAGGCTTCGGCAGGGTCGCAGCCATGAGCAGGAGAAGGAACATATCCAAAAGCAGTTTCCAGATAGAAAAGACAGCGCTCGTTGATGGATTGGTTGTGGAGATTCTGGGAACATAAGGACTCAAGATGAATGTGAGGTTTCCAGCTGAGAAAAGAGGGAGGCTATCAATGAAGATAAAGAATACGGGAGGTGGGGGAGGATGTTTGAAGCATGCCTGGAAAAATGAGTTTGGGATTTGTGGAACTACTTGCTGTGATAGCAACTCTTGCTAAACTCCAAAAGGATAAGAATCTTGTCGGCTAATTTTCTCTGTGCCACAGCCAGTGTAACGCCATGTGCCTTTAATTCAAGTTTGTGAGAACGGTGATAAAGCTGACCCAATGCCAGGACAACTGAGATTTGACAACATTTAAGATATCTCTTCAAAGAGCTTGGGTGGAAAGGAAATATGAGACAAACTGGTTGGTTTAATTTTCTGTCAGATTTCCTCTTTAGTAGTTTCTAAAATAAACGTCCAATAATAATAGAGTTTCTTCCCAAGAAGGTCTATTATTAAGAGCGGCCTGCGGTAGACCATGGTACCACTCGTGATTTTACATTCTACACATTCCAATAATCAAGTCACATCACCTCTAATTCTCTTTCTTGTTCAGGAACCTGTATTACCACTTAGGACTTCTAAACCTGCCACACCCAACGGTCAAACTTAATCAGAGCCATTTAAACACTTTGAGAAAAAGGAGGGGGAACCCCCACCGCTGTTTTATTTTAAAAACCTTGGGGGAGGTATGAAAAAAAAAAGCACCATTTGTTCTGGTTAATGTTGTTGTGCAACGTTTTCTGGAGTTTGCCTTGTAGGCATGTTGAAATCATAACTAAATAAATCAGCTCCGGCAACACAAAGAAACAATATTCCCTTCCCCCTCAGACGCCCGAAGGGGTAAGGGCATCTTCTCCATGGTACACACGCACTTTGGAGCTTCTCTGTTTTTAATCCTCTGCCAAGTTAAGTTTTAGTTTTATTTTAATCTCAGTAACCACAGTAAATTCCAAATTTTTGACAAGTAAATGCTTTCTTCCTTGCCAGAATTCTCCTCACTTTCCTTTCTAACTTCTGGAGCTTACAATGGCTGAACTGCTTATCTCTTCTCATGATGGGGGAAAAGAAAAAAAAAAAAAAATCAATAAATTAAATGTGCTTCCTAACATTTACCTGTTACCACCACGTGAAATGGAGTGAGATGAAGTTTTCATCCTCTATCATTTTTTAAAGTATGCATGCTATGCAGGGAAGAGCAGCCTCGAAGTCGGGACATCTGTGCTTGGGGCCCACTCACTCCCGCTGGCTGTACGATGATGAAGCAACTTAAAGGCAGAGAAACAGACTGGTTTTCAAAGAGTCCTTTTACTTTTAATTTCTCATTTTGGAGATTAGGGCTACTAGCCATTTTTGTTGTTATTGCTTTAACACATGAAAATAGTCACTGAAAATAATTCTAAGCCAAAAGCTAGCCTGAAATTTTCCAACATGTACAGCTTTGAAATGATATCCTATGTGAGATGCCAAAGTCAATAGTTGCAAATTATCTTACTTATGGAAGAATTTCTCAGCTTAAAGAAAAAGACTGCAACCCCACGCATCTAGGCCAACTTTGTCATTATAGACAAAGCCAAGATCAGCACTGGAGGAAGAAATACAGCACACTCATAAAAAACCATGCAACTATTTAAAATGATGACGGCAAGAGAAAATGGGTCGCGACACATTTCAAAAGAAATAAAGACATAAAATGTGTAAGTTCAGAGAAATAAGTTCATTTTATCACTTTTATTAAAGCATTCACATTATAAAATTTCAAATAATAGACCAGGGAGATGGCTCTGCATCTAACTGCCTGTCTGGCAAGCACAGGACCTGAGCTTGATTCCTGGTACCGCATGCCAAGCCAGTCCCACACCGGGCCAGCAAACAAAACCGGGCTGGTGGCACACACCTATAATCCCAGTGCTGGAGAGGCTGAGACAGAAGGATCACTATGAGTCTGAGCTGCATAGCAAAACCCTGTACCACATAAATAAAATTTTTTTAAAAAATTTTATTCAAATACAAGAAATGTAAGAACTCACTCCAAATTGCACCATTGAGATATTCAGTAGTAACATTTAGTGAACATCATTCCAGATAACTATTCATATATACAAATTAATAGATGGATGAATAAAAACAACTATTTACCTCTGGGGTAAGGATACAATCACTTTTTAAAAAATAAGTGTCTTAGTCTGCGGTTTTTGCAAAGTGAACAATATAGTACAAGACATGTTTTATAATATTATTTCATAATGAATCACATATAACAAGTGCAGGAATTTTTTTTGTGCGTGTGTGTATGTGTGTGTGGGACTGGGGTTCAAACTCACAACCTTGCATTTGCCAGACAGGCATTGTGCCACAGAGCTATCTCCCTGGCCCAAAGTGCAGAAAATCTATCCACACAGTAAATACTAAAAAATCCAGACCTAAATCTTAATATCCTGCATGAGTCCAGCTGGAAATCTAGAGCTTATACCGATGCATCTGATAAGGCCAACTGGAGACCTAGAGCCCACAATGAAGTCTCATGGAGGTCTGCTTCACGGAGCTGTGCTGGGAAGGCCCAAAGGTCAGTGGCAAAAGGTAGGAAGTCTATGCCAGAAGGATGAAGGATCTGTGCTAGCAGGCTGAGGGGTCAGGAAACAGTACTCTAGGTAAGCACCAGAGCGCCCCACAAAGTACCACAGCCATTCCCAGGAACAGTGAGGTCCCAAGTTTCTCCAGCGATGAGGAAAGCCTGAGTTCCCATCAGGAAAGCCAGTGCAGCAGGCTTCTCCAAGAGGCTGAGCAGGGCATGATCTTCCCCTCGAAAGCCAGGAAAGGATGCTGAAGAGAACTAGCAGCTCCCAACGGCTCCAACAGCATTTCAGCAGCTTCTTATGTCCTGCTTCTTATGCTGCCAGCGACAACCCTGAGGTTGGCCTCCCGCACCCTGCACCATGGTAGTTTAATTCAACTGGGTGAAATAAGTTGACTACCAGTTAGAAATCCACTCCAATAAGGAATATCAACTCTAATTTTTCTTGAAATTAAAAAACCAAAATGAACAAATTTGCTTCTTGGTTAAATGCTTCTTTATTCAAGAAAGAAACAGCACAAAAGATCCCTCTAAGTTCATGAAAAATGATAAAAAAAATAATAATAATAAAAAGTAGATTGTTAGCTTCAAACTACTTTAAATAGTTTGAAGTATTTAAATAGTACTTTTTTAAATAGTACTGATTGAATTCCTGCTACGAAAGATCAGGAAAATAATCCCTTAATCCAGGTACCCTTGTACCTCTCTTCCACTTTTAATTACAGATGTTCAAGTTTAATTTGCCTTGATATATAATGTTCCCTTCTGTTGCAAGTTTCTATAATTTTTAAATCTTGCATTTTTATGTAAATGTATTTATATGTAATAGCACAATCAGTCTTCGATTCTTCTATTGGGTGGCTAAATTTTAGCAAGCAAGTTTCTTGTTTGTTTATTTTGCCAGAAAGATCTCGACAATACTCTTGCTTTCGTGTTTTGTATATATTTGAGAGTACATATCTGCTGCCTTTACACTTTGAGAATGGCTAGACTGGGAACATGGTGACGGGCTTAAGTTTATCAGAAGCATGTTGCCATTGGTCCTCCAACAATGTGGTGAAAACGATCTGCCTAATCTTTCTTGAAGATAACTTTTGCTTTTGCTTGAGTGACTAAAAGAAGGTTTTGCTCAGTAACAACCAGGATTTGACTCAATGTGGCGCCTTCTCTGCCGACTCCAGCTATGCAGTGTATCTTTCTGATTTGCAGATTTGGCTCTGCACTTCAGTGACATTTTGCTACGTTATTTCTCTAAATACTTTTCCCATTGCATTTTTGCATCTTCTTTCTCACAGCCATAAATAATCCTTTTGTTGGCTAGGTATGGTGGCGTATGCCTTCCACTGTTCAGGAGGCTGAAGAAGGACGACCCCAGCAAGTTCAAAGCCAGCCTGAGCTACACCGTGAGTTCAAAATCAACCTGCACCATGTAGCCAGATCCTGTCTAAAAACGAATAAAAATGCAACAATCCCTTCGTTGGCTAATCTATCATATCTATTCTGTTAAAAGGTGCTTTAATCTTTGTTGCTTACCAAGCCAACTCTATGTTCTTTACTGGCTTTATGTCACGTACTGCTGAGTACAACAGACAGCAGTGTGCTAGTCCTCCACTTGTTTTTTGAGCTCTGTTTTTTCCTCAATCTGAACCCATTTTAAATTTTCATTTATTATTTGTGTGAACATACATATTTGAGTCCAGATGTATATATGCAAACACATGAACTATAAAAACCAAAAAAACTACTAATTTTTATTTTGTGGGGAGGGGGCTTGGTACCGAGGAACAAATTCACAACCTTAAGCTTGCCAGGCAGGCACTGTGCTACTGAGCTCTGTATAACCCCCCTGGCCACACTAATAACTTTTTTATATGGTCCAGTATTCTTCTCTTTTTGGCCTATCTGAATTTCTCATTTTTTTCCATAGTGAACTTGTACACTGACAATAATACTTACACAAAGACATGTATGGACACTGTATAGTTGCTTCTAGAAAAGAATTCCATAAAAAATACAACTGAAGTGAAATAATTTTCTCTAAGAATGCAGTTGATAGGGCTGTTTCAACTATACTGTATTGTTTCTAAGATGTTTGCCTCATACAGTAGCTAAAAGGTGTAAGAGAACTGTAATATCCAGCCAAGAACTAGACCTCGTCATGTCAATCATCCAAAATGTATAACTTTCCAAGAATTACGCTCTTCCTTGAGTTATGTGCAGGTTGTAATCTGAAAAATAGGAAACCAGGCTGTGCCGGCCCTCTGATCTGCAACACATAATCTATCTGAGACACAGATGCACAACGGATGCGAATGAAAACTTCTACTTTCTTCACTGCTGCTTTCGCTCTTCCATTTCAGGGATGAAGCAAGCACAGACCTCAAATTTTCTCCATCAAAACTGTATCTACAGAAGGAAATATCAAGGCCTGAAATTTAGCTAAGCAATGCCTGCCACCATGCAAAGGCACAAGGTCTTGGGTTCCATCCTCAACACCATAAAAAAAAAAGAAGGAAATTCCTCTCAGAGTTTGGCAAAATGTTTTAACAGTGTTGCTTAAGTGTCATGCAGTGTTTTTACAAATACATTTCACAAATTAATTTTCTCTTAGATGTATTATGAGTGTATTGATACACTGTATCTATACTCACTCTGATGCTGACAAACTCCTAAAATGTTGGATTTTGAAACAAGAACATTTCTTTTTAAAGTGAAAGATTAAAAACCATAGGCTCTCCTGAAACATGGAACTGAAAAGAAAACTAAATGCTACAAGACCCTTCACTGGTGGGTAAGAAATCAATGGTAGGAAACCAAAATCATAAAGGATTTTTTTGTAAGGAAGAAATGAAACTATATCATAGATCAAGCAAAGGACAATAAGACTATTTCTGAAATTGTCTCAACTACTAAATTGTGTTATTCTAAATACTTTGTTTTCTAAATGTGATTCTTCTGCACATCAGAATAGTATTTATTTTTGTTCTTTGGTTTATTTGTATACTGAATGCAGAATATTAATTTTATATATGTATGTTATTATAAAGTTTAGGCATTCCATGCTTTTATAAAGAATGTCTTCTTCTTGATAGAAACAGGTAAATATAAAATAAATGAAAATTTTAGTTGCCTATATATGCTAATAAGATACAGCAGAGTAACTTTTCACTATATCTTTTATCTAATAACATTTAGAGATACATCAGCATCCTTATTCCTGAGCTACCGTTTTAGTGATCTGCCTGTTTACAGCCTCCCAACTGCTGGGATTACAGGTGCGCGACACCACGCCCAGTCTCAATTGCCATCTCAGTGTGCTCTGGGGACGGGGACGGCAGGGCAGGTCTGGGGACAGAACTCCCAGCCCCTGCACCTGCTTGCAGGCGCTTTAATCCACTGAGCTACTTGGCCGGTCCTGATCTTTATTTTTTCAATGCTAATGTACTTTTTAAAAGAAATTAACCAAAGAAAATCAAATAGAAATATTCTGAAAATCCACAAAACATAAACTAAACTTCAGATTTCACACAGCATTGGCAGCTTATTACAGTTTTGCATGTATAAATCTGTGTAAGTCATAGAATAAAATATAAAGAACCTAAGTACCAAAGAATATCAAAAAAATCATTTTAGAGATTTTTTAAAAACCAACATAAAATGGATATAATAAAACATATATAAGAATTCCCTAAAAATTCCTTGAACTATAATTTAAAAAATTAATGATAGATGTAGAGAAAAGGGATACCCAATGTGCCATGCCAGCGTCACCTCCAAGGCATGCTGAGACCGTGATTGTGACTGGGCATGGTGGCACACGCCTGTAATCTCAGCACTTGGGAGGCTGAAAATAGGAGAATCAGTACAAGTCCAATTTACGTAGTGAGACCCTACAGACCTTGTAGACCCTGTCTTAAATACAGAAAAAAAAAAAAAGCATACAGAGAAAGGGCAAAATAGTCAAAGTGAAGAAGGATAAAGATTTTTCAGGCAAATATTAAAAGCTACATGTTCAGTACCTAGGAAATCTCTCTTTAGCATGTGAGACATTATAATAAAGAAAACTAAGTTTAATAATTATGTCCACATGAATAGCTTTCAATATCCATATGTGTAATCTAAATGATCCAAGTTTGAAAAGAAACCTTAAAGGGAAGAAACACTACTAAAATTTGCTCAGAGGCAAGGCTCTTTCGTAAGGTACTAAAGTCTCTGGCTGGAGCTCCAGCTCATCAAGTTTATTTTCAACCCTCCAACACTATTCCAGAAGCTTATCTCAAATATGAATAGGGATGAAATTCTGTGACAACATACATTTTTTTTTACTTTTTTTTTTTTTTTTTGGTGGGACTGGGGTTTGAACTCATGACCTTGCACTTGCCAGGCAGGCACTTGTGCCATGGAGCTATCTCCCTGGCCCCTTGTGACAACATACAAATACAAATTTCATATTCTATATTCAGTATACAAATACCTTGGTGGTAAACTTAGACACCAAATTTTTCCTCATGAAAACCAACACATACGGCATGTCTGTATTTTTTCATCTTTTTCAAGAAGGTGGCTCATTGTAATGGAATAACACTGATATCTCTATATGAGAAAGCCTCCTGCCAGCCTGGCTGGGCACTGAATGGTTAATTCCACCTCTGTGTCCCATTGAATTAATAATGATGAGAAGATTTAGTCAAACTAAAAATGGAAATGAGAAAAAAAATCATCTTCACTATCAAACAAAAATATAGCTTCTCCTGCACGGATTTCTATGCCAATCACTATGCAGAATAAATAGACAGGATCCCTACCTTCCAGAACCCTCCGTCCTGCAGCGGACAGTGTTGACACAGACACATAAACAGACTTTCACAACATAGAACAGAGACGCGATGGCTGCCAGGAGGACGGAAATAAATCAACACAGCTAAATATTTATAAAAAGTGAAAGATCTATTACAAGCAACATATTTTGTATAATGTATATAATAGTCTGTGGAATCAATGGATGAATGAAGACACAATTCTTCTGTTTCCTGATCCTACTCTAACTCTTCCTGTAAGTTTAGGCCTTCCCTAACAGGGACTTCTTTTGGCCTATGAAAATGGAATAATAGCATTTAAATTTCCTTCAGGTTACATACATTACATGGGTATGGACTCAGGAAAACAAAGTACAGGCTGTGTTACAAGTGCTGATGAACTCAGTCTGAACAGAAATTCGATTTTTAAATTCCTTCTCAAACAATAGTCTCGGGGCCGGCGAGATGGTTCAGTGGTCTAAAGCGCCTGCTTAGGAGGGCTCAGGCAACTGCGGGGACTGCAGTTCGATCCCCAGCACCACATGCTGCGCCAGTGCCACCACCAGGGCAGGCTGAGCCAGCCACAAAATGAATAAATAAAGAAACAAACAAACACAACAAGCAAACAAATAAATAAATAAAATTTAAAAAAAAAAAAAAAAAAACAATAGTCTCACATGACATTTTTTTGTGACATATGCCAAGAGAACTATTTGGGATGTAAACTTTTGAAATGGCTGATGTGAACATTTGACTGAAGACAGGGAATGAGCAGTGCAAATGGTATTATCTGCTATTCTCCATCAAAGGTTACCTGCTTTACTTCTCTGAAACTTCTGATCATCTTCACCTCTTTGGTCCTTCTTTTCTCACGCTTTTCTTTTCAGCTTCTCTGTCTTCCTGTGGCATCCACAGATGTACCAGGGAGCAGCAGGAACTTTATCCCTCCATTTTTTGTTTGTTTGTTTTGTTATGTCTTGTTTTTTATAAGAGACAGATTTCCCTTTGCTGCCAGGTTGGGCCCAAACTCTTGCACTCAAGCGATTTTCCTGCCTCAGCTACTGAAGCAGCTGAGACTATAGGAACTTGCCGCTGCACTCAGCCTTCCTTTCAGTGTTGGAAACAGAAGTCTGCTCTATTAAAAATAAAGGTTAAATATTTCATAACAAGGAAATACTTTGAATTAAGGACCTACAGTTTCAGTCCCACAAACGTGCCATGTGTTTCCAAATCCAAGTATTCTACATCACGTGGATCAAGCTTCCTTCCACTCACTCTTTCCAACTAACCAAGCCAACAACTTCTAACCTTTCCCCAAAGGTAAACCTTGAATTTTGTTTCTGTGTGTTCACACCCACCAGGATTCCTCCTTCGAGAGTTATATATGAAGCATTCATATTAACATAAGGAATGAATCTGTCTCATCCATGTAGTTCTCTTGAGTGGTCAATTCAGCTGTTCTTTCAGTAGCTGGATATTTATGTTCCCTCCTGTGGCAGCCCGGTTGGAGTATCAACTTGACTGGCAGGGGTCAGATGGAGCACACTTACGGATGCAAGTGGGTGGATCAGGAAGGTGTGGCCTTGGGGTCTCTGCTGGGTTCAACTGGCCCCCTTCAGAGGTCCCTTGCTCCACTTTCTGATCACTATGAACCAAGAAGCCTGGATGTGCCACCCCCTCTGCCATGATGTTCCTGCCTTGGAGCCCACCCACCATGGATGGACCTCCACCACATAACTGGGAGCCTAACAAAACTTCTTTAAATTGTGAGCATCAGGTGTTGCATCTCAGCGGTGAGAAAGCTGACTAATGATATACCGCCCTTGTTAGGTAACAAGTTGTCTCAGGACAGAAGAAATCTTTCTCATATTCTTTTTCGCAATTCTTAGCATAATGTTCTTTATAAGACAAGATTAGAATATGTTTTGAATTAATGAGGCCTCACAAAACAGCTGATGCAATTCGAGACACTCAGCTTAAAATGCCAAAGAACATCTGATTCAGAAGTATTAAGTGTTGAAAAACACTTTTTTTTTCCTTTTAGATTCCTCAGAGAACAGTAATCTGCCAATAATCCTTTTTTTTTTTTTTTTTTAGACAGACAGGCTCTTATTGTGTGTGTGTGTGGTTCAGGCTAGTCTCGAAATCACAATGATCATGGGCCAGGGAGATAGCTTGGTAGAATAAGCGCTTGCCTGGCAAACACAGGGTCCTGAGTTCAATCCCAGTACCGAAAAAAAATCAGATCCTCCTGCCTTAGCCTCCCCAGTGCTGAGATTACAGTAGTGCACCACCACGCCTAGCAGCAAGTAATCTCTTACGTACACTTTTCCTGACTACATTAGATGCCCTAATATTTTTAACAGATTCTCTTTGGTAGAGTTTCTTTCCCTTTTCTTTTTCTTCTCTCTCTACCCCTCTGTCCTGCCAATTTTTCACAAGACTTCCTAACTTCACCTCATTAAACTTAGCACAAAGTTATGATGTCACTTCTTCCCCTTCGAAGCAGCAGTTATGTGTCCAAGCATACATGCTTTGGACAGGGCGAACCTTCAGATGTCATTTAGGAACGAGACCAGACCCCAGGATGTACATCTAATTGCAATGTGCTACTAAGCTGCGAGAGCTCTGGCTCTGCTCATGTACACTGTCAGACCGTACACATTACTTTGTCCTGCTCTAGCCCTAGCCTCCTCAGTAGTTGGGCCTGCACCTCTGTAAGAGGGTTTCTTTATTTTTATTGCATCCGGGGCCAAGATAGCACACCCAGCATGTGGGGCTGGGGATTGAACTCAGGTCCTTGTCTTGCCAGGTTGGTGCTTATTCCTCTGAGCTATCCCTCCAGGGCCTAAGAGTGTTTCTTAAATATTTTACTAAACTGGTACAGTGACACATGCCTATAATCTTTCGGCTGAGGCAGGAATATTCCTGGATCCCAGGGGTTTGAGTTCATTCTGGCCAACACACCACAACTCTTATTTCAAAATAAAACATACACACACACTCACACACACACTCTCACACACACACACACACACACACACACACACACACACACACATTCATTCTCCTAAATTAAAGTAAAATTTTATTTGGCTCCTTTACTTCTACATCTTAATGATGCAACAACACATTTATACTCCAGAAAACATTACATTTTCGACAAGCGAATACTATTCATAAAGGAGAACGGCCAGTAAGACAAAGCTGGATAAACAGCTCTTCCATAGTTTAAGGAGATGTCTGTCTTGTGGTACTATATTTAGACTGTAAAATTAGATATAAAGGTTAGTTACAGGGATTACAGGATAAAGAGGAAGCAGATTCCAGCTTTCCAATTTTAAAATTTTTAATTGTGTTGTTACTTCTTTCACACTAAATTTTTTAAACTAAGAGGACAATGAGGTTTAAGGGAAAAAAGACACTATGTTAAAGGCTAAACATAGTTTATCTAATTTGGTCAATAAACATTTGCTATTCAATTTATGTCCCTTTAGCCGATATAACCAATCTAATAACTATATTAGATTAGCTATCTATTGTACATATAATAGAACCTAGATGTCCATAGGCACAAAATAATTTGTTATAGTCTAATGGAATATGTGAAGATATGGTCTTATTTTAAAAAATAAATTCCCATAAGGTTTTATTGGTTCTAGAATCACCAAACATCGAGTTTAGATTAGGGACATTTTTAACTTCTTCAGTCACAGAGATGCTTTCTTCCTGCTTCATTCAAACATGCAGTAAATGCTGGATGTCTTCTGATTCAAAGTAAAATGGCACTGATCACTTGTCGGGGTCCCTTCCTGGTTCTCGTCTCGGCCCAAGAAGTCTGAACTTATGTGCCTAATAACCCGTTATTGGAATTCCACCAAGTTTAATTCCAATCTACCACTTCCAGCACAACTCACGGTGATAATAAAGACACTAAATGTATTTATACAATTAATGGGGAGCCACGGGGCCCTAGATTCAATCATGAAAGTGGCTTTTGGAACCAAGAGAGCAACCCAGGGCTGCACTCGGGCTTTATTCATTGGAGAAGGGGGAGTGGCTTGTGAAAGGGAATTTTGGGAAGAAGGTGAGCTCTGAAGGGAACTGTGGGAAGAAGGTGAGCTGTGAGCTGGGCTAGGTAGGAGGCCTGCATTCACCTCCGCCATATTAAGAGGAAGTAATTTGCATTATGCTATTGAGATAGCATCTAATATTCTGGGGGTCAAGTGCTTCAGCTCTCATGTGTAATCTTTCAAGCCTCAGCAAGTCATAGCCTCTATCTCGAGGCTCGATCCCAGCTGACACCATGGAGCAGTGGCTCTTCATCCTGTTATCAGGGAAACACGCGTGCCATCTTCAAAAATTACCACCAGCACCTCGGCTAGACCAATACACACTGCGTGAGGCCAATTGAAAGGATAATGAGAAGTCCTAGCCAGCTCTTTACACTTCAATAAGAGGGAATAGGGTCAGGCTCAGTCAAAATGGAGACAGTCGCTTTTCTTTTAAGGAGAGCTGCTCAGATGGTCCTCCACAATCACTCACAAATGAAACTGATTTCTGGAGATACCTGCTATGCAGCAGTACCACTGTAGTATTTTCTTCTTTGTAGCAAATTTGCTTCCAGTGTATACGACTGTATCCCGAGGTTTGACATCCTTTGAAATGCGCTACCACCCATTTAATCTGCACCTTAGTGAAGAGTATAACAGCAGTGCCATCAGAGATGTTGAACTTTTTCTTCTATAGTAGTTTGCTATTGTAAATGGTCATGAATGTTTTTAAAACACAACTGAATAGTAAATACTAGTTAACCAAAATAAAGCAGATGATTAGCCCTTAATATAGTGTCCATTTTTTTCCTAAACCTCATTTTCCTTTCAGTATAAAAGGTTAGATACAAATGAGTAAAAACATGATTAAAAGCTTTGAACTTAGAAAGCTGGACCTGCTTAGGCAACCGCAGGGACCGTAGATCGATCCCCAGCACCACATGCTGCATCAGCCCCACCCCTAGGGCAGGCTGAGATGGCCATAACATAAAGAAATAAAGTTCAGAAAAAAAAATTTTTTTAAGAAATTAGAAAGCTGGAATCTGTCTGCTCTTGGTCCTATAACTCCAAGAATCATGAACGTTTACCTAAATTCAGAACATTATATTTTAGCCACACTAGCATATTGTAACTTGTGTGAGTAATAACTGGCTTTATGCTCTCCATTGTTTTGTGAGGTGATCCCATATGGCTCCAAAGCTTAAAGGCATTCTTGTAAGTGCGCTTTCTATAGCTGAGTATGTGTTTGTAAAATAAATCACATTTTTTCTCTTGTCTTATTAAATGGATGGAATCATTTTCTAGCATATGGAAATATTACCGTACCTCATGTTCTTTAGAGCAAATAGCCCCATGTGACTTACAGATGTTAAAAAACCAACAGATATTTCCAAATGCTAACAGAATTGTTGAACTAATGCATCCTTTAGGTATTGAAAAGGTTTTTGTGTGTGTGTGGTTTTTTGTCTTTTTGTTTTGTTTTGTTTTACTGGGATAAATGAAGTCTAATCACTTTTTCCATTCCACCCTAATTCCACAATTCCTTTAATTTTTATCATTAATGCTGCAGTACTGTTATGTATTAGAAAAGATTTCAGAATCATCTCAGGCAGTTAAATGTTGTATAAACTATGTGTAGAAAATTTTCCCTGCTTCCTTTATAGAGAAAACAGCAACTGGACATTAAAATCTACCGTCAAACTTACAGGATATAACGTTAGATATACACAAGGTAAACAAAACACAGTTACTGTCTTTATGAAGCTTCAAACTGATTTGATCCCATTACCATATTTTTCTCACAACAGAAGACTTATGTATTTACATTGTCATAAGTCCAACTAACAGCTAACTAATCTTGCAAGCAATTGTTTCTGAATTGCTAGACTAATCTGCTTCTCTAAACAAGAGGCTCCTCAACTTCATCTTTCCCTTTGTCTATGCCTATGTGATCTTACTATACATGCTCAACACTGTATACTCAGGTATGGAGATATACACTATAGGTGATGGTGACAGTGATGGTGATGATGATAATAGCAGCAATAATACGTAGGAAGCACTTGTTAAGTTCCTGAAACTGTACTAAACACTGCATATTTATTATTTAGATTATACTTCAACACAATTGTCTCTGGTATATATTGTGCAATACAACTACAATGAAAAGATTACTGATTAAAATATACATCAAAATAACAGACTTAAAAACATCCAGTTAACTTTAATTTTACTTGGTAATTCTTCTATCTAGAATGATACCTAACCACTACATGAGAAATACATAAATTTGTTATAATTGTCCTGTTCTTCAGCAGAGTATATGGAAAGGTTAGAAAATAGCAGATCATAGGGAAGACAAACAAACCATCCCCTCACTCTCTTAAACTTGTATCTAAATTTTAGGAATTTAGGAGAACTCAAAGTGATCTGAAAGATGCAGGGAAGCTGCAATCTGTGGACCCAGCCTAAGTAGGTGCAGCACTTTTCTGGAGCCATTTAAGAACTCTGGCAGACTCTGGGCAGCCTGCAAGGTTCTGATAGACTCTGTCCTTCCTTAGTCTTCACGGCACAGGCGTGGAGCTTCTCCTGGTGCTGCTCCAAATTTTCAAGAACTTAGGAGAACTCCAAGTGACCTGTGGGACACAGGAGAGCTGTGACTCGTGAGCCCTGAGTGCACAGACATGGAGCTTTCCTGGCACCATTTAAGACCTTTGGTGGGGGGCCGGCAAGATGGTTCAGTGATCTAAAGCGCCTGCTTAGGAAAGCTTAAGCGACCGCAGGGACCGCGGTTCGATCCCCGGCACCACATGCTGCACCAGCCCCAAGCTGAGGGCAGGCTAAGCTGGCCATAACACAGAAAAATAAATAAAATAAAAATTTTAAAAAAAGGCCTTTGGTGGACTCTGGGCAGCCTGCAGGACTCTATCTTGGGGATTAGTGGGAGCTTCAAAAATTCCAAAATGCTGGAGCAAAAGGCAATCTCAATCCTCTAGCCCACTCAGAACAAATCCAGGAGAAAAAGACATACAAAAACTTAGAACTTACATACCTGAAATCTCTGAAATGCTAGAAAATGAAGTAAAGAAACAAGTCCAATGAGCTATAGAAGAAATAAGAGCAGAAATAATCTTTCAGGTCCAAAAAGAAAGGACAACGATCATGAAAGAATTGCTTGGCACCATTAAAGAGGACATAGAAAACTACAGGAGAATAGAAAAATGATGGAAACACAGAATGAACAGTACAGGAAAGAATTAGAATGCATGAAACAGATTCAAACAGATATCCACAATATTAAGAACTCCACTGAGAGCTGGCAAAACCACTTGAATAAAACTGAAGATAGACTTTCAGATCTTAAGGACAGTGTTGCAACTAGTGAACATGAAATGAAAGATCTCTTAAACTAACAAGGAGCCAGGAAATAACAATTCAACAGTTACAAGATGATGCAAAGAAAAATAATGTAAGGACAAGAGGTGTCAGCAATAGGAGACAGGACAAATGACAAAGAAAGACTACTTGCAGAAGTACTAGCAGAAAATGTTCCAAACATGAGAAAAGAACCCGACGCACATAAGTGCAGCATATAGAACTCCACAGAGCCATAATCACAATACATCTACACCTAGACACATAATAATCAAGATCTCAGAAATTCAGCAAAAGAACAGAATATTAAAAGCTGCTAGAGAGAAGAAACAGATCACCTACCATGGAAAGCCCATCAGAATCACAACAGATTTCTCAACACAAACCATCAAATCAAGAAGAGCTTGGAGCTTTCAGGTCCTGAAAGAAAATAATTCCAACCCAGATTGATGTACCCCATCTATCAAGTTCAGTGGTGAAATAAGGTCCTTCCATGAGAAAAAACAATTGAACAAATTCATGACCACCAAAGCAACCCTACAAAGAGTACTGACAGATATTCCAAAAAGAGACAGAAGTGATCACAACTTCAAGAACAACAGAAAGAAACCACCAAACAGAGCAAGGAATTAAAAAGAGGGAAAACTTACAGAACCTATAATAGGAAAATGACATGACAAAGATAACCCAATATGTATCAGTTTTAACCATCAATGTAAATAGCCTCAATTCACCAATAAAAAGAAACAGACTACCAGAGTGGACTAGGAAACAAAAATCTAACAATATACTGCATACAAAAAAACACATTAACTCAAAAGGAAATTCACAGACTAAAAGTCAAAAGATGGAGAATAATGCTCCATGCCATAGGAAATTAGAAAAAGAAAGGGGGGTAGCTATCCTGGTTGCTGAAAATATCAACTTCAAATTAAAAATCATCCAAAGAGATACACAAGGTCACTACGTATTTGTTAAGGGAATACTGCAAGAGGAAGATGTAACAATAATAAATTTATATGCACACAATGTAGGAGCACCCTTCTGTATAAGATAAATTTTAATAGATGTGAAAAATCAAATGGGCAATCAAAAATCAAAAAATACAATAGTAATGGGGGACTTTACCACACCACTGTCACAAACAGATCAACTAGGCAAAAGATCAGCAAAGAAATAACAGAACTAAACCAAACTTGTGAAGAAATTGAGTTGGTGGGGCCGGCGAGATGGTTCAGTGGTCTAAAGCGCCTGCTTAGGAAAGCTCAGGCAACTGCAGGGACTGCGGTTCGATCTCCGGCACCACATGCTGTGCCAGCCCCACCACCAGGGCAGGCTGAGCCAGCCACAAAATAAATAAATAAAGAAACAAACACAACAAGCAAACAAAGAAATAAAATAAAATTTAAAAAAAAAAAAAAGAAATTGAGTTGGTACACCTTTACAGTGTTTCACCCAGCAACAGAATACACATTCTTCTCAGCTACACATGGGACATTCTCCAAAATAGACCATATACTAGCACACAGAGCATTCTTAAGTAAATGCAAAAGAACTGAAATTATCCCATGTATACTATTTGATCACAGTACAATAAAAGTAGAAATTATTGACAAAAGAAACTACAAAAACACTATAAACATATGGAAGTTAAATAACAACCTCTAAACAACCAGTGGACCACAAATGAAATTAAAGAAGAAATTAAAAGATATTTACAATCAAAAGAAAATGCAAAGTGCCGGCCAAATAGCTCAGCATATTAAAGCACCTACAAGCAGGCGCAGGGGTCAAAGGTTAGATCCCCAGGCTCCATGCCAGCCACACCCCAGAGGTGTGCTGCGACAAAAATTGAGACTGGGCGTGGTAACACACGCCTGTAATCCCAGCTCTTGGGAAGCTGTATCCAGGCAGATCACTGCAAGTCCGATCTACTAGTGAGACCCTAAACACCCAGTACACCCTTCCCTAAAATCAAAAAAAGAAAAAAAAATGTAGATGCAACTTACTGAAACTTTTGGAATGCAATGAAAGCTGTCTTAAGGGGAAAATTTATAGTGGTAAATTCACACATTAGGAAAATAGAACAAGCCCAAATAAATGATCTTATGCTGCACATCAAGCTCCTAGAAAAAAAGCAAGTCAAGCTCAAAGCCCAAAGAAGACAAGAAATTGTAAAGATTAGAGCAGAAATTAATTCAGTAGAGATGAAAAAAAAATTACAAAGAATAAATGAATCAAGGAGTTGGTTCTCTGAAGGAATAAATGAAATTGATAAAACCCTAGCCAACTTAATCAAAAAAGGAAAGAAAAAACCAAATTCATACACTAAAGAATGAAAAGGGCAAAATCACTACAGACTCTAGAAATCCAAAAGAGCATCAGTAACTACTTTCAAAATCTTTACTCTCACAGGATGGAAAATACAGAGGAAACGGACAGTTTCCTAGATACATATGAAATGGCAAAGCTGAGTCAAGAAGATGTACAAACTCTGAATAATCTAATAACAAGAAACAAAATTGAAAATGTAACAGAAAACCTACCAAGAAAGAAAAGCCCAGATCCTGATAGATTCACAGCAGAATTCTACAAAAAAACTTAAGAGAAAATTTAATGCTAACTTTTCTAAAACTCTAAAATGAAATTGAAAGGGAAGCAATTTTCCCAAATTCATTCCTGAAGGCAAGTATTACTGATTCTAAAACTAGAGAAAGATCCAACTAAAAAACAGAAACTACAAGCCAATCTCTCTAATGAGAATAGATGCAAAATCCTCAATAAAATACTAGCAAACAAAATGTAGCAAATCATCAAGAAGAGTATGCATCATAATCATGTGGGATTCATTCCAGGAATGCAGTGATGGTTCAACATATGCAAATCCATAAATGTAATACACCACATCAATAGAACCAACAACAAAAACCACATGATCATCTCAATAGATGCAGAAAAGGCCTCTGATAAACTCGAACACTCATTCATGACAAAAATCCTATAGATGGTCAGAATAGATGGTCTATAACAACCTGATAAAAGCTGTCTACTTGAAACCAATAGCCAACATCACACTAAATGGGCAGAAACTGAAGGCCTTTACTTTAAAATCAGGAAAAGACAAAGATGTTCACCTGTCTCCACTCCTATTCAATATAGTTCTGGAAACATTAGCTACAGCAATTACACAACAAAGAGAAATAAAAGGAATAAAAATTGGAAAGGAAAAAGTGAAATTATCATTATTTTGCTGATGACACAATACTCTCAAGAGTCTCATAGATTTAATCACAAAATTCAGCAACATAGCAGGTTACAAAATCAACACTCAAAAATCAGTAACATTTTTGAACAGAAAAAATAAACACACAGAGAAAAACTAGGAAACCACATCTTTCACAATAACATTCAAAGAAATGAAATACTTAGGAATCAATCTCACAAAGGACATAAAAGATTTATACAGTAAAAATTATGGTACTCTGAGAAAAGAAATTGAAGATTTGAGAAAATGGAAAAATATTCCATGTTCCCGGATAGGAAGAACCAATATTGTGAAAACGTCAATACTCCCAAAGTTGCTATACAGAGTCAATGCAATCATGATTAGAATACGATTAATAGACATCATAGAGCTACAGAAAACTTTCCTCAAATTCATTTGGAACCAGAAGAGACCCAGAATATCAAAAGCAATCCTGGGGGTCAGCAAGATAGCTCAGCAGACTAAAGTGCCTGCTTAAGCAAGCTTAGGCAAGCACAAGTACCATAGTTCAATCCCCAACACCACATGCTGTGCCAGCAGCATCCCCAAGGTGGGCTGAGCCAGCTACAAAAATGGATCAAAGATTTAAAAATTAAAACAGAAACACTAAATCTTCTGGAGGAAAGAAATATAGGTAGAAATCTTAAAAGACATAGGGGTAAGCAAAGAGTTTATGAACAAAAACCAAACTGCAAGGGAAACATTTCAATGAATCAACAACAGGGATGTTATGTCTTTGAAAAGTTTCTGCACTTCAAAGCAAATCTCCAACAGAGTAAAAAGAAAACCCACAAATTGGGAGAAAGTTGTAGCTGACTGTCCCGCAAACAAAGGTCTGCTATCTAGAACATATAAAGAATTTAAAAAAATCATCCCCCCCCCCAAATTCAAAGACTTAATCTAAAAATGGGCATCTCAGATATATATACACTTCTCAGAGGAAGAAATATAAATGGCAAGTACATATATGAAAAAATGTTCAACATCATTGATCATTCGAGAAATGCAAATAAAAACAACACTGAAATTCCAGCTCACCCCATAAAGAATGACTAACATCAAGAAGTCAGTCAAGAACAAATGCTGGAGGGACTGTAGAGAAAAAGGAACTGTTCTTCACTGTTGGTGAGCACGCAGACTACTACAACCACTATGGGAATCAGTGTGGAGATTTCCTTCAAAAGCTAGGACTGGAGATCCCATTCAAGCTAAATATTCCCCTCCTGCATATTTTTCCAGAAGAACTGAAAACTTCATACCACAGTGATACATGTGTACACATATTTACAGCAGCACAATTTGTTATAGCTAAATTCTGGAAACAACCCAGATGCCCATCAACTGAAGACTGGATGGAAGGATATGTTATTTTTACACAATGGAGTAATACTCAGCTATAAACAGGATAAATTTGAGTCTTTTGCTGGTAAATGGATGTAACTACAGAACATACTCTTCAGTGAAATAAATCAGACCCTCATGTGCAAACATCATATTATCTCCTTAGTGTGAAAATCTGAAAAGGAAAAATGGAATCTGAAGGGTACAATAAACACTAGTAAAAGGAAATGAGCTTATTCAAAAGGAAAGAGTTACTGAGTTGAGGAGAAGGATAAGAAAGAGGGTGGGGAAAACAGTTCAATCTATATATGTAAGCAGGATGGTTTGCCCCTGGTCTATGGAAGGAAGCAGTTAATACTTTAATTTGTTTTAACTCTTTCTTTTTTCACTTGTATTTCCTTTTTGTCTTCTCAATTTCTTATACATTGCCTTTTTTTTTTCCTTCCAATTTTACATGCACATATCTAGTAATATAAATAACTGGTTGGAAGACAACATTGACAACAAAT